>RJWJ010012187.1:17576-42640 GCA_004363605.1 Indri indri
GAGGCTCTCAGCCCCACAGACCTCAGCAGCACAGGGCTATGGATCTCTCTGAAGCACCATGTCTCAGGCGATTCAGTCCCAGCCATTCTTCCTCTTCAATTTCAGATTCTTGGCCAAGAATTCACTTGTCCCAGCCTTGGTCTGGGGTGGACACCTGCCCTGTCAGCTGTGAGCAGGGCATGTTCACCATGGCCAGTCAAGGCCTTCAGGCTCACCCCTGTGCCAGGCAGTTTTCAGGGATGAGCTGTACCCCATATCTGGCCCCTCCTTGCTTCTGCTTTGAATAGTGTCATTTCCATCTCATCTACCTGAGAGGGAAATCAGAGAGGTCTTTGGGGACAGAGCAGTGTTGGAGTGGTGATGTGACACTAACCATAGACCAAGTGTACAGGAAGTGGAAGCAAGATCTGGCCCCACCGGAGTTTATAGATGTATGTATGTATGTATGTATGTATGTATGTATGTGTGTGTGTGTGTGTGTGTGAGTGAGAGAGACAGGGTCTCACTCTGTTGCCCAGGCTGGAGGGCAGGGGCACCGTCATAGCTCACTGTAACCTCAAACTCCTGGGCTCAAGTGATACTCCCACCTCCGCCTCCCAAGTAGCTGGGACGACAGGCACATGCCACCATGCCCGGCTGATTTTTCTCATTTTCAGTAGAGACAGGTCTTGCTATGTTGCCCAGACTGGTCTCCAACTCCTGGCCTCAAGTAGTCCTCCCGCCTCAGCCTCCCAAAGTGCCGGGATTAGAGGTGTGAGCCCCTGCGCCTGGCCAGGCGGCTTCTGAAGACTCGCACGCAGTGGGATTCACTGTCTCATCTCACCACTGCCTGAGTTGCGGCTTCTGTTCGATTGACTCTGGAACCACGAGGAGCAGCTGGATTCTCCAGTGCCTGGTAAACAGCTCGCACCTGCCTGACAGAGCTGCTTGGCTTGTGGATGGCAGTTCCCAGGTGAACAGAAGGCTGCTGCTCTGTTTGAAGAAGAGTCAGGAAAAGCTTTTTCCTTTTGAGCTACTTATAGCTTAGAGAATTTGGTATTCCGAAGACTAGAGGTGATTCACCAAAGCCTGCAAATCCCCCTCATTTGGAATCCCGTGGGCCCGATCTGTCTTCCGTGGCCAACGCACTGCTGCTAAAGTTATACAGTATCAAGCACCCGCCCCCAAAGGCTCAGGGACCATTGCAGAGGAGGGCGAATGAGATGTAAGAGCTGGATCGGGGTGAAGAGTGGAGGCTAAAGTAACTCTGTCTTAGATGCTGACCCGCCATGTTGACATTGACCCCTGTTCTAGGAATGGAGAATGCCACTCAGATTTCCACTTTATCTCCTGTTACTGTAAGTCCTTCCCCAAGGCAGGTGCACTTAGTGTTCCTGCCTCTCCAGGAGGGGGTCCGCTTCACTTGTCCTCCCCGTTCCTGCCCTGTGGTCTGTGAGCCCTGGGTCTGAGGATAATGGCGGGCATCCCCCTTCTGGTCTCACTGCCTCTCAAGACACGGCCTCTGTTCGTAAGACCCTATTGAATGTTTCTTCCTGAGGAAGAAAAAAAAAGACTTCTGCATAATACTATATGTATGTACAGCGACTAATATTTGCAGGTCATTTAATGAGAGAGAAACAATGTCAAATTTATTATCCTCAATAGCTGTAGAGAGTTGACAATGACAAGGAAAAGGTATATTGGGATGTTTGATCCTCAGCTGGAAGAGTCGGCACGGAGAGCATGTTTGGAGGGACGGGGGAGCTCAGCGTGTCCTGTGGGTGCCCAGACCTGGCTCTGCTCACTCAGGCAGAAGTTAACAGATGCACCCCTGGCTGACTGGAAATGGCTTGTGGTCCTTCTCCCTACCAATAAATGTTCTAGAACACACAGGCACAAAGGCCTTCCCAAACAGTGAAAGATCACCTCAGGACCCAGGGGAACCCTGGGGTCCCCAGTGCTCCACTGGGCTGGGCCTGTGGGCAGGCGGGACCACGGCAGCCCTACAGCTTGGTGGGCTCCGGGGGGCTGAGGGGGTCAGGCCCGCCAGGCGGGGGCAACACCATGGGCAGGGAGTTGCTGCCCCTCTCGTGCCAGCACACGTCCAGGATGGGGTAGAGCTTGCCCTGGAAGTCAGCCTGGAACGTGTAGAGCAGTCGCAGGTCATCAGGACGGTCAGCGTCGAAGAAGGTGAGCTCTCCCTGTTCGTAGTGCAAGTAGAGCCCGATGCGGTGGGGGTGGCCCGTCACTGGCAGGGGCACCCTCTGGCAGGCAAAGGCCTCGTACACCCGGCCCTCCTTCAGGCCGATCAGCCACACGCCATGCTCCGGGGACTTGCTCAGCTTGCCCTTGCGGCTGGCCGTGCCTTTGATGACCCCCAGTCGCCAGTCGCTCTTGTTGCCCACCACCACCTCCCAGTAGTGGCGGCCGCAGGAGAAGCCCTGTCTGGCCAGGACGCAAGTACTGTAGTCGAAGCGCTCGGGCTGGCTGGCGCGCCGCTGGGCCAGGAGCCCACACTGCACCACCGTGTTGCCTTTGGAAAGTTCCAGGAGTGGGTGGGCGGTGGCAGGATCCAGCTTGAGAGACTCCGGGGCTGGGAAAGAGGACAGGGAAGGCCTGTTGTTCAGCAGGGAGGCAGCAGACCCTGTCCAGGGAGGCTGGTTGCAGGCCCTGGGCTTCTGATGGAGAGGAACCAAGTCCACCCCAACTTTATATCCCCAGGGCTGAGAAAGGGCCAGGCACAGCGCTGCTCACTGCTGAATGAATGAATGATGCCCAAAGGGTAGAAAAAGTGAACACTGTGAGCTGAGGAGTTCTGGTAAGGGAAAAGTGCAGGTGCTGATGGAAGGATCCAGAAGACACCTGTCCCGTGTGCTCACAGCTCAGCCCTGAGGTTTTCTGGAGAATCTGTAACTGCAACTCTTTATTTGCTGGCCTAGTCAGCCCATTCGAGGACAGACTATCCCAACTGATCTTTTTGCTGGCTACCAGCTAGTCTGTTTACCCCAGAAATGTGCAAACAAAATTCACTGTTCACAGACTACAATTTTCTTCCTCCCTCTCCACTTTTTTCTTTCATATAAACCCTGTTTTTGCCTTTGGTGAATGAAATCAGTTTGTTATCCATCTTCCTGATGCTCAAAACAGTAAGCCAGTAATAAAGGAATAAATTAAATGTCTTCGTGTTATTTTTTGGCAGAGAGCGCTAGCTACACACACACACACACACACACACACACGTATATATATAAACTATGCAGCCCAGCCAGGTGCGTGTTAATAGCCCCTCTTTACAGATGAGGAACTGAGGCTCAAATTGCACAACTTGCCCAGGTCCTGGGCTAATAAGGGATGGAGTTGACCTTGAACCCAAGCTGTTTGAACCCCAGCCCCATGCTCTCACCACGACCTTACACAAACCTCCCTCTGAGCTCTATGTGGCTTAAACTCCCTCCTCCGATGCAGTTGATGAACTGCCCACCCTGGGCGGCAGCCCTCAGGAAGGAGGACTGGTTGGGGCCTCACCTGGCAGAACTTTCCGGAAGAGCCTCTTCCACACAGTCAGCTTGATGTCAGCCTGGTGAAGGCCTGGCTTGAAGGAGATGGGACTGAATGCACCTTCCAAGGGCCGGGCCTGCTGCAGCTCTGCTCTGCAGGTGACAGTTCACAGTATGGGGGAGCTATGCACCCCGAGGCCAGGTGGGGCCCTCATACCCTGTGGAAATCCACCCAGCCAAATCCACAGCTCGGGGCTGTGCACTCACGATGCCCAACACTCCCTCCCCTCCACACCCCACCAGAGAGGACCTGCATGCTTCCTAGAAGGGGAAACACTATAGCAGTGGTTCTCAAAGTGCAGGTCCAGGGACCAGCAACATCAGCATCACCTGGGAACTGGTTAGAAATGCAGGTCCTTAGGTCCCACCCCTGACCTGCTGATCAGAAACTGACTACTGAGGCCATGTGGTCTGTTTAAATCAGCCCTCCAGGTGGTTCCAGTGCTGAAGTTTGAGACCAACTTCTCTATCTGAACCTGACCACAGCAACAGCTGGAGCAGATGCCTGCTCCAAACCGAGCCGGTCAGATTCTCTGTCCATACATGTAAACCCATGTCTCCTAACCACATTGTCCCCAACACTAAAAGATACTGGAGGCCGGGTGCAATGGTTCACACCTGTAATTCTAGCACTCTGGGAGCCTGAGGTGGGAGGAGCTTGAGCTCAGCAGTTTGAGACCAGCTTGAGCAAGAGCAAAACCCCATCTCTACTAAAAATAGAAAAATAGCCAGGTGTTGAGGCGTGTGCCTGTAGTCCCAGCTACTCGGGAGGCTGAGGCAGGAGGATCGCCGGATCCCAGGAGTTGGAGGTTGCAGTGAGCTATGACGACGCCACTGCACTCTACCCAGGGAGACAGAGTGAGACTCTGTCTCAAAAAATAAATAAATAAATAAATAAATAAATAAATAAATAAATAAATTTGAGGAAACAGGGAGACTTCCAAGCACAGGACCTGAGAAGGCTCAGGAGCTGCAGAACTATTCATTTGTCGGGACATGGATCTGCTCTTATCCCACGATCTGCAGAGCATGCTTCAAGGCCCCCTCATTTGGCCACTTCCCACCTTGTCCCCCATTCCTCCCGGCATCCTGCTTCACATCCAGCACCACTGAACTTCTCATGGTAGCCCCAAGTCCACACACACCTCACCCTTTCATGTGACTGTTCCCCACTCTGCTTGCCTGGCAAACCCGGGTCCCTCCCCTGCTCAGCTAGCACAGCTGTGCACCTATGCCAGTCCACCCGGTGTCACCTCCTCTGGTATTTCTGTAGTCTGAAGGAACATCTGTTATTCTAGGTACCAACAGTGTGGTAACCACCTGCCTCCCCACCAGTCTGTGAGACCCCTGAAGGCAGGGATGTGACTTTTCTCTGTTTTCCCTGGACTCAGTTACAGCCAGATGTGGGCAGCTGCTCCAGAGGCACTGGTTAAACTGAATGGAGGGACCAGTAGGGTCAAGCTCCTGTGCCCGAAGCCCTCCCCCTGCAGCTCCCTCCGACGTTATTACCTGGAAGTCATGGAGTGGAACTTCTGGAAGACAAGAGAGAGGCAAGTTAAGGCTAGAGGATGGCTCTGCGGAAGCTAAGGGCTATTAGGAAGGGGAAGGCTCTGGGGGCCTTGGGGGGCCTCACGTGGGGACACACCCTTGTCCGCTCACCTGGATGAACTCGTGGTGACTCTCATTACTGAACTGCTCCAGCACACACTCGGCCTGGGCCAGCCGCTCCCGAGTGCCTTGGGCCTGCTCCAGCTGCATGTCCAGGGAGGCCACCAGGCCACGGGTGTGACCTTCTATCCTCTCCAGGCAGCGGGCCTTCTCCTTGTCTACCAGGTGGTGCAACTCCTGAAACTCGCGGCGGATCACCCAACTGAAGACATCGGACTCATTCTGGGACAGGGAAGGCTGGTCACAGCAGAGTCACAGCCGAGCTGCCTGGCTCTGGCTGGCCTCAGTGTCACCAGGGCCTCCCTTACTGGGCTGGCCCTGGCACCTGAGTCCCTGGGGAGGCCACATGGGCCCACACCTGCTAGGGAGTTTACACTGTGCTTGGGGAGCCCTTGAGGTGGCTATGGGGGAGGGTGACCAGTAGCAGGGGAGAGGCTGGACCCTCAGCTCCCATTTCAAACTGAGTGGCTCTGCTTTTGCCTGTTTTAACTATTAAATGTGCACATAAGATTTCGTTTTATCACAGGGTTCCACAACGGAAAGGAACCTGACAGGCCCCAGGAGAGCAGGCTTTGGAGTGAGACAGCCCAGAATTTCCTATGGGACCCTGAGTTCTGCCTCCGTCAGATGGGGGTAAGACGCCCTCCCTCTCTGGGCTGGGGTGCCGCTCGTTTAGGGAGATCAGACAGCGCCGGGGCTTTGGCCTTTCCACGCCTACGCTCCCAGGTACTTGACCAAGGCAAGCTGTCAAGGTCAGGCAGACCCAGCGGGCACAGGGGAAGTTGTGCCCATGCTTTGGGCTGTTTACCTCTAGGTCTCAAGTTCTGGGTTATCTCAGTCCCAAGGACACAGAGGACAAAAGCCAACTTGGAGCCAGTGTTGACAACTGGATTGAATTCTGCTAAGAGGCTTTGCACTTGCCCCACCCCACCCTGGAATGCTTTGAATTCTGGCTTTATATGGGACATGTGGTTTTCTGTGGACCAATCAGAACTGGGCTCTGCTGGAACGTGAAGGTGGCTGGCCCAGGGCAGGGGGCAGAGGGAAAGGGCACTCACAACAATCCGGGTCCTGTTGTTCACCAGTTTGGCGATAAGTTCATCCACCTTCTTCTGCTCCTGCTTGAGGTCAGAGATGAGGGCTGCGAGCTCCTCCTGGAGGCGACAGGCCATGGCCCATGAGCACCTGGTCCCTCCACCCTCTCAGCTCTTTGGGGCCACTTTCTTGGGAGTATCCCAGTGGCCACAAGCACTCCCAGGGAACCAGGGTGGAGATGAGAGCTACCCAGGTGCCTTTGACTCCCAGGTAGGTAACAGTATCCAAGAATATTCCACATTGACAGCGGGAATTGCCCAGGCAGGAGAAGATCTCCATGACCTGGGGAGAGATATGAAATGTTACAGCCACCCAGAAGTCACCACAGCACGCCTGAGAGTGACAGTTACCAATCTGAAGCCAACACTCCCTGCATTGAATGCTGCATGTAGGGGACCCATCGGGTAAACTCTCTGGTCACCAGCAGATCCAGAGTTAGTGGGCAACTCTGACCAAGAGTCATTACAAAAAGCCTGGCCCCAAGTGAGGCTAATTCTGGGGTCAATAGGGTCCGTGGTGCTCAGAGTGGCCCAGGTTAAACCTGGTGATTCCCCACTCCCTATAAACACCTGGATCCATCCCAGGCCCCAAATCTGACTTCACCTTGGGGGTGCCAACCAGGGTCCCCTAGATCACCATCTAGCTCCACTACTTGACCAGAACTCTATCAGTTTATACCCGGGGAGCCTATGGAATCTTTGGCTTAGATCGTTCCCAAGCATAAGAGCTGTGAGAGCCTTTCAGGAAGGGAGCTGAGTGAAGAATAAAGCAAGTGCGCACATAGGCCTTGCTCTGGGTAACAAGGCATCAGAACATCTCACAGCGGCCCGAGAAGGACATAGCAATGGTCACCGTCTGGAGGCAGAGAGATGGGACTAGTTCTTTCCCATCAACTGGGCCACAGTGGCTGGGCACAGTGGCTCATGCTTATGATCCCAGCACTCTGGGAGGCTGAGGCAAAAGGATTGCTTGAGGCCAGGAGTTTGAGACCAGCCTGGGTAACATAGCAAGACCCCATCTCTACAACAACAACAAAAAAATTGGGCCACAGTGAGAGGAAGTAAATTATGCAAATGATCCATCCATCAATCAAGTATCTCAAGATCTCAATAAAAAGAGGAAACAGGAATGCCTGCAAGGGAATAGATAATGGAACTGCACTCTGTGTTGCAGCACAGGGAAGAATTTTGGAATCATATAATAAAAACCCAAATTCAAAATGAGGACGCAAGCTGGGCCCCAGCTCCCGGCCAGAAAGGACAGATGACCCCCTGGCCTGTTCCCACCTGGGTAGCACTTCTGCCAATAAAATGCAGACTCATCTTCCTCACCCTGCACTTGGCTTCCTCCCGCCACACGCCCCTCACCTGCTCTTGCCAAGGTAACCAGTTCTTGCTGCTACACCTAACAGACTGTCTCCAGTCCTCACAGACGTTTCACACACGTGATGTCCTTCTTAAGTGCTCTGTCCCTCTCGCTGCGGGAGGCCCCACAGCCAGTGTTCCTGCTCCCTCTGTCCATTCCCTCTGTCCCCTTGTTGGGCTCTCTCTTGCTCTATCCGAATCTTAAATCCTGGTGCTCCTTGAGGTCATCAGTGTCTTCTCTTGTCACTCTGCAGCCTCTCCTGGCTTGGTCTTCTCCACTGTGGTGGCTTCTGTAAGTCACTCCCCATCTCTTGTCCTGAGCCCCAGTGCTCTCCTGGTTTCCAGATCCCTTAGACCCAACTGCAGGCCCCAGCCCATGCCAAATCCTCCCCATGCAAAGGGAATTTGCAGGCCTGGGCGTCAAGCTTGCTGCCTCCCTCTCCGTCCTTCCCATACGCAGCTGTCAGGGTTTTCTCTTCTCCACCTTGTAAATATCTCCCGACTCCGCACCAGGTTCCTTCCCAGTTCCCACCTGCATAGTGCCTGGCGCCCTCATCTCCTGCTCTGCCCTTCAGCTCCAAGCTACCCTCCACCAGAGGGACCTGACCACATCACCACCCTGCTTAGCCCGCCCCCACCTCGCTCCCCCGCCAGCTCTATGGGACGACTTCTGTGTCCTCCAGCAGGCCATGCTGTCTTCGTGCCTGCCTGCTCTTCCTGCTCTGCTTCCCTGCCAAGTCCTCCTTGTTGTGCAGGTCTCAGCTTCACAGTCCTCTTCCTCCAGGAAGCCATCCCTGGCCACCTGCAGCCATGCGGGCCCCACGCTTTAGGTGATCTTGCCTGTGTTTAACCTTGACAGTGGCCCTGACACACAGACTGCTCTGTCACACCCCCACACTGCGAGCTCCCCTGGCAGGGCAAGCCTCTTCCCCACGGCTGTCCCACAGGGACTAGCGTGGCACCTGGCACATATTAGATGCCCAGGAAACGCGTGAGGTAGGAGGGGCTGCTGACAACCTGGCCAGCCCTGTGTGCCTTTTCTACTTGTCTCCCAGGGCTCAGGAGCAAAGAAATACGGCCCGGAGCAGTCCAGTCGGCCAGGAGACAGCCCAAAACAGCCTGTGCTGGGCCCCTCTGCCTCTCCTTTCCCTGCCCCCCTAGTCCTCACGTTCACTTCCCATCCTGCCATCGTCACCAGGTCAAGGACCCTCCTTCCTATCGCAAGAGCCTTCCTGCCCTTTCTTGACCTATTGGCAGTGGAAAGAAAACTGGCCTCGGCTTGAGTCCTAGTTCTGCCACTGACAGGCTGTGTGACCTTGGAAGAGACTCTTGCCTTCTCTGAGCCTCAGGTCCCTCATTTGTAAAATACAATAACAACCCCACCCTGCCTGCCTCGCAGAATTGTTCTAAGGAATAAATGAAGTTGTGTAGATGAAACGGCTTCATAAACCTCAGATCCACACAGTTGCCTAAAATGGTGGTATTAATATTACTATCAGTCATCTTGGGTATTGATTCAACAAAGTCACTTTGGACATTTACTATGTGCCAGGCACGGCTCTAGGCTCTGAAAGACACCAGGGAACAAGACAAAGTCCCCACCCTAATAAGAGGGCGGGCAGGGGAGCCCTCAAGGAACAAACCAGGACTGCAAAGAAAAGGCAGGGGGAGGGCCTGGCAAGTGACACGGGGGCTCTCTATCACGTGCAGTCCCCGCACCTGGTTTGAGCAGTTGCTCCAGATGCGGAATGAATGAACGTGCCAGGACAGGGCTTGAGAGAAATCAAGTATGAGCCCCGGTTTCCTGCTTTGTGCCAGGTGATGGCGCCAGAGAGCTCGGGGACCTGTCTCCGCGGTCCACCAGCGCGCGCTGCCCCCGCTCGCGGCCCGCCCCCGCGTCCCACCTTCATGCGGCTGTAGACTGTGGAGACCGGCGTGACCTGGTGGTGCTGGTGGGAGCCTAGCAGGCCGCAGAGCCCGCAGATGAGCTGCTGGTCCTTCTCGCAGAAGAGGCTGAGCGGGTTGCGGTGGTGCACACAGACCTTGGGCTCTGGGTCCCCGGGGAGCCGCAGGGCATCGATCACCCGGGCCAGGGAGACGTTGGGCGGGGAGCTGCTGCCATCCACCGCCTGCCGGCACACGGGGCAGCGCAGCTCGGCGTCGCGGTGGCAGGACAGGGAGATCAGGCAGCCCTTGCAGTAGGAGTGGCCGCACTGCAGCATCAGGGGCTCCTTGAAGACCTCCAGGCAGATGGGACACAGAAGCTGGTCCTCCAGCTCGGGCACACTCACCTGCCAAGCCATCCGCGCTGCCGGGGCTGAAACACAGGTGGCCACCCTCAATCCTCGTCCCCCTGCCCACCACTTGCCAGCCAGCCCCATCCCCAAGGGCTGCCAGAATTTCAGAGGGAAGGATGTCCCAGATTCCAGTCCTAACCCTCTGTGACCTTGGGTCTCGGTTTCCCCATCTGTAAAAACAAAGGCTTAAATGAAAAACAGTTCCTTGGAGATACCTGATTATTTTTTACTCAGACGTGGGAGCAATCATGACCCCATCTGTGGGTCATTTAGAGTGATACTAATGATGCTAGCTCCAGCCCCAGCAGGTGTCCACACCTAGAACTGGATAGCAAACACATGCAAAGCTCCTTCCCATCTTCTGGAGCAGTTCCCAAACTTCCCAGCAACTGTTGAAAGTACATCTGTACTAGAGATCCCAGAGCCCCACCTTCAAGGATTCTGCTTCAGGGGGTTCTCCAGGGAAACCCCCAGGAAATTCTGCACTCTCTGGGACCTGTAAGGCCTCTGTCCTAATCTCCCACCCACTCCCCTGTGAAAACCGTCAGAGAGAGAGAAGCGCCATGGCTGAAGTCAGCAGCAGCCGCGGGGAGAGCCCTGACATTCGACTACCTGGTTTCTCACGATCCACGGGCCTCCCACTGGGGTCTCAAGCCGCCACCGCTGACTGGATCACACGGCCTTTTCTTCTGCCCAGGAGGGGACAGCAGGCACGGAGACCCGAGAAGTGCAGCTGGACGTCTGCTCCACTGCCCAGTGTCTGCCCCTTCTCTCCTCGCCTTTCCCAGCAACACCCCCGTGTCCCCAAGGTCACTAACAATCAGGTGGAAACTGGGTCACATCACGGGACTGGGAGGCAGCCTTTGCTGGGCCCGCTCTGATAACTGCGACATTCAGGTGCTGGCCTTGGCCAAAATAGGGGGAGGGGCGGAGAGGAGGCCCTGGCACGCCACGCACACCTCGCCTGCCCCCAGCAGGAACAGACAGGTGCTGTGAGCAAGCGCAGCAGTTCTTTCTGAATCTCAATCTCGTTGTCTCTTTTTTTTTAGAAATGTGAAGGTATTTTACTTACTTGGATGTTTAAAGGGAGGTATGTCTTACCTAAGTATACAGCTCTAAACCACACGGTTTGATAAACATTTTACGTATGTGTACTTACTCTCAAGATCAAGACGTGGAACGTTTCCAGCACCCAGAAGGCTCCCTCAGCCTCCTCCCAGTCAGAACCCCTAACCAGGAAAGCCACTGTCCTGCCTCGGCCATCCTGTTGTCATCATACCATCGTGCGGCCTGCCTTTTAATTTCATACAAGCAGAATCACAGAGAATGTACTCTTTTGTGTCTGGCCTCTTCCACTCATCGTTATTGAATTATGAACTTTTTAAATGTGAAGTCTTTCAAGGTTTAGAAGTTCAATGGCATTCTTTTATACAGTTCAAGGATATTACAGTCATAATATACTGCTACGGTTTGAGTGTCTCCCAAATGCCATGTGTTGGAACCTTAATCCCCAGAGTGGCAGTAGTGGAAAGTGGTGTGTCATGAGGGCTCTGCCCACAGGAATGGATTAGTCCATTAAAGGATTAATGGGTTAATGGATTAATGGTTATCATGGGAGCGGGACTGGTGGGCTCATGGGAAGAGGAAGAGACACATGAGCTAGCAGCTCAGCCCCTCACTATGTGATGCCCTGTGCCACCTGGGAACTCAGCACAGAGTCCCTACTGAAAGAAGGCACGGGGGAGGGTTTCAGGGGTGTTTAGAAACAGGCAGCTCTAGAACAGCAGACCACAGTCCCAACAGGCCTAAGCACCCAGGTCTGCCAGCTGGGTGAGGTCCCTACCCCAGTGACAAGCAAGGCCAAAGTCTGGCATGGGTAGGTAGAAAGCTAATTTTTTTAATTCAACAAATATTTATTGAGAACCTGCTATGTGTCAAGCTCTGAGCTAGGTACTAGGAATATAGCAGCGAACAAGGCAAAGTCCCTGTCCCTTTGGAATCTATACTACAGCAGGGGTGGGGGTAGTATTCAGCCATAAATAAACAATAGTGTTAAATGCTGTACAGGGTGGTGAGAAAGAAGGAGATGGGGTGACAAGTGTGTGAGGTACCACTTTAGAAAGGGGCAGGGCAATGTCTTTGAGGAGGGGACTGTTGAGCTGATATCTGAAGGATACAAAGAAGCCAGCTGCTGTGGGAGGCCGAAGTGGGAGGATCACTTGAGACCAGCCTGGGCAACATAGCGAGACCCATCTCTACAAAAAATTTAAAAGCTAGCCAGGAGTGGTGGTGCACACCTGTGGTCCCAGCTACTCAGGGGGGCTGAGGCGGGAGGATCACTTGAGCCCAGGAGTTTGAGGCTGCAGTGAGCTATTATCATGTCACCTGGGTGACAGAGTGAGACCCTGTCTTTAAAAAGCATCCAGCCACCTGACAGGCCGAAGGAGGGCAGTCCAGGCAATGGGTCAGCAAGTGCAAAGGCCCTGAGGCTGGAACGAGCTTGGTACTTGTGATACACTAGTGAGGAGATCTGGATAGCGGAGCCTAGTGAGAGGCAGCCCCAGGAGCTGAGCCAGAGGGGTTGGTAGGGAGGGCCTGTCGAGCACAGCAAAGGTTTGGATTTAACTTCCAGGGCAGTGGGAGCTATTGGAAGGCTTTAAGGCACAGGAGTAACATCTGATTTACATTTTTAAAAGATCACTCTGGCTGTTGTGTAAGATAATGGGTCATAGTTGCTTGAGCACCTGGGTGATGGATGGTGACACCAACCACTGCTATTGAGAAGATAGAAGTGAAAAAGGTAAATGGTAGAATCTAAAGTCAGATGCCTGAGGACATCCAGGGGGAGCGGCTGAGTAGCTCAGTGGTCTGCAGACTCAGGCAAACAGAGTCACACAGAGGGCTTGTTAGAACATCAATTGCTGGGCCCTGTCCCCAGAGTTTGTTTCAGTAGGGGCTGGGCCCAAGAATGTGCACTTCTAACAACTTTCCAGGCAACACTGAGGCTGCTGGTGTGGGGGCTACACTTTAAGAACCACTGGAAAAGGCCATTCACCGAAAAGGACACAAGAGCCTGGAGCTCAGGGTGGGCCCAGGCTGAGAACAGGTAAGGAGATGGGGATCTGGGGCTTAGAGCTGCAAGGATGTGGAGTCCGCCAACAACTTGAATGAACTTGGAAGCAGATTCTTCCCAGAGCGTCCAGTAAATAATGCAGCCTTGCTAACACGTTGATTTTTAGCCCAGTGAGCGTAGCCTTGGACTCCCAACCCACACAACCTGAGCTAATAAGTAGGTGTTGCTTTAAGCATCTAGCTTTGTGGTAATTTGTTACAACAGTGCTAGAAAACTAACACAGAAGCCAAGAAAAAACAGTGTTTAAAGGTCAGAGAGTTCAACTTTGTCAACTGCTGACAAGGGTCTGGTAACCTGAGGACAAAGAGGTGTTTGATGGGCTTGGCGAGGTGGCTCATGTCCGTAATCCTAGCACTCTGGGAGGTTGAGGAGGGAGGATAACTTGAACTCAGAAGTTCGAGACCAGCCTGACCAAGAGCAAGACCCTGTCTCTACTAAAAATAGAAAAATTAGCTGGGCATGGTGGCCTGCGCCTGTAGTCCCAGCTACTCAGGAGGCTGAGGCAGGAGGATCACTTGAGCCCAGGAGTCTGAGGTTGCAGTGAGCTATGATGATGCCACTGCACCCTACCCGGGCAACAGAGGGAGACTCTGTCTCAAAAAAAGAAGAAGAAAACAAGAGGTGTGTGATGGATTTGGCAACAAGAGCAGTCCCAGGGGCACAGTGCAGGGGGAATGGTACCTACCTGCAGGGCGAAGCGCTGGAAACAGTGATGGAAGAGCCTTTGCAGCCACTCTTTGGACCTTGAGAGCTTGTTTGGAGGTTCTAGCAGGGGAGCACAGCTACTCGTATAACCTTGACCAGAGAATGGTCCTCCTCTATCAGGGAAGGTCATCCTCTCCAAATGAGTGGGCAGCTTCAGGAGGGACGCATATGGAATGGCGAGGGAGGCAGCAGACCCCCGCCTAGCCAGCCAGATCAGGCGAATCCACCCTGGCGATCAATGGGGTGACCGATGTCAGAGCCAGACCACCCTCACATCCTGCAGCCACCTTTTGAAGTTTTTCTGTCAAGAGCAGCAGTGCAGGCACCTGCAGCAGGAAGTAGCCATGGGCTAAAGGATGTAGAATCTTAAGGAATGATCCAGAAGGCAAGGCAATGGCGCAGGAGGAAGGGGATACCCACAAAAATCAAGTCGTTGAGCAGGCAAGAGGGGAAGGATCCCGGGAACAGGGGGTCAGATCAAGGGTCATTCTTCCTTTGCACCACGAGGGAACAGGTGCAGAAGGGTCTGTGGACTCGGCCGTAAGAAAGTGAGCAACATCACTTTTCTCCCCACCTCAGGAACTTGGCAGTTTGACGTTCAAGTCCTGTCTGGGCCTGAATTTCTCCAGAACGCGATAGAGGAGGGAGGGTGGAAGAACGTGGAAGTAACCCAGGGCTGGGAGGCCCGACCCTGCCCGCGGAAGGTGGCTCTCCTGTCCTGGCCAGTCGGCCCCCTCGAATCATGAGCTTCACCTGCTCCCTTCGCTGACCCGCGAGCGCCGCACACACACCCGCGCCACGTGTTCCCTCCAGTTCCCGGCGGCCCTGTCACGTGCTCTGCCCGCCCCCACGTGCCCCATCGTGCTCCGCGCGCCCCATCACGTGCCCCCTGGCCCCGCCCACCGCGTCGCGGCAGGTGTTCGGGCAGCTCTCCGGCGGGAGGGCCGTTGGCGGTGGTTGGAGCGAGGCGTTGAGCACTTTCTCGTGTCCCCAGAACGGAATGCTGCCGTCGGGAGGAGACTGCCGGGTATAAAGGGGGCTTCCGAACCTTCCCGCGCCACAGCCGGGGCGGAGCTGAGGGCTCACTCACGGGGCGGGCGGCTCAGACATGGGGCGAAGCGCCCGGAACCAGGGAGTCCCGGAAGGGGATGATGCCCTCGGCCAGGTGAGGGCCCGGGGGTGCCGCTTCGGGTGTCATGCGGGGCAGGGGCTGGCTGGGGAGCAGTGACCGCTGAATCGGGTGGGTCCGAGGCCCTGAGGTCTGTCTTTCTTTCGCTACCAGTCCCCGTACCAGCGGCTAAGTCAGAGGATGCTGGACATCTCTGGGGACCGGGGTGTGCTGAAGGATGTTATCCGAGAGGGCGCTGGAGACCTAGTGACGCCCGATGCTTCCGTGATAGGTATGGCCTGGCCCGGTGCGGTCGTATTCGGGATCCGGATAATTGCACTTTCCTTTGGGGCGAGGGAGGCCACATTTTCAAAATAGAATTTTATAGGGTTGGAAATGCTTTGTTTGAATTGGGATTTCTAAGGGGAAAGCGAGGGACCCCTCTCCCCTTGGCGTGATGCCTCTGTGAACAATGAACACTGAAGGCGCCTCATTGAACCCTTGAACCTCCAAAGCCGGCTGTAGGCCTCCAAAACGCGGAGAGAAGATTCCCGCCTGTAGGTTAGGGTGTGGCGGCTTAAGCCAGATTCCGTTGTTTCTGCGTGATAATTAAATACTCGATATTGTGGAGGTGTGCGTGTCTTTGATCCATTTTCCTCACTTTCTTTTCTGTCCTAGTGAAATATTCTGGATATCTGGAGCACATGGACAAACCCTTCGATTCTAATTGCTTTAGGAAAACTCCTCGGCTGATGAAACTTGGAGAGGGTAAACGCAGATTAAGAGCTTGGGAAGCAGGATTTGCTTGGGGATGAGATGAGGCACAGTGCCTTAGAATGGTAAAACCGTCCAGAGCACAGGTTCTTTGAGTTGGTTTTTCTAAGGCTGGGTTTTGTAAAGCAGTTGTGTTCTCTCCCGCATTCCCCTTGCCACCTAGGGATTTGGGAGAGGGCCTGCCTGGCAGGCTTATCTTTGCATCCTGGCTTAACCATTGGGCATTTTTCTTTGTTCATTTATTAAGTAAACATCTATCGAATACTCACTCACTGCAATGCCTGGTGAACAGTGTACTCAGAGAACCAGAACGTCTCTGCCCTTTAAGGACTTCACAGTATTGTGGAGGAGGGATTGACCCGCATTCAGACAACTCACCTGGTAGAATTGGATGAGTGCTGGGGAGGTGTAAGCGGTGTTGTGGATGTGCTTAATGAAGGCACAATTAATTCCAGCTGGGAGGTTCAAGGAAGGCTTCTTGGAAAAGAGAACATTTGAAATGAGCCCTCAAGTTTGAATAAGATGGAAATCAAGGTAGAAGGTGGGCATGGGGCGAGGAGGAGGATATTGCAGGAAGAAGGAACTATGTGACTGAGACGCAGGATATTGCTGGGTCTGGAGAAGTTGGGTTTGAGAATGGTGGTGGTAGTAGGAAGCAAGGCTGAAAATTGAGTTAGTACCACAATGTGGGAGGCTTGGGATATCACACGGAGAGGTTTGGACTTGGAGGGGGAAGAAACTGATAGCATTAAACCAGGATACTGAGCAAGCTTTAACCACATTCTTTGTCCCTTCTTCCAGATATTACACTCTGGGGCATGGAGCTGGGCCTTCTGAGCATGCGGAGAGGAGAGCTGGCCAGGTTTCTGTTCAGACCGAACTATGCCTATGGAACCCTGGGCTGCCCTCCCCTGATCCCCCCAAATGCCACTGTCCTGTTTGAGATTGAGCTGCTTGACTTCTTAGACTCTGCTGAATCAGACAAGTTTTGTGCCCTCTCGGCTGTAAGTTTCCAGCACAGATGTCAGCACTTTATGAAGAGAGGGATGGGTTGTGGTTTTAGGAATTTTCCTAGATAGCCTACCCTGCTAGTGATTGTATGCCCCAGGTTCCACCCCATGGCTGCTGTGCAATGGGGGTAGGAAGGGGGTTCTGCCATTTCCTTATGGTTCTCAGGTATGCATCAACATTGTGCTGGGCCAAGGTAAGGCCATGGGTTTCTTAGGGATCAGCAGTTTGAACTGATCTTTCAGTCACCCTTTGCCTAGTTCTCCACAGAAGACAGTGAACATTTGCTTTTCAATGTTAAGTTTGGTTTCCAGCAAGTTAGTCATTGCTGGCTCATGCTTAGGGTGACTGTATAATTGATTGTCTAACCCAGAACAAGAGTAAGAGAGTCTGTTAACTAGTTAGGATGACTAGGACATCAAGTATAAACTAGGAGTCGCAGGCACATTGGGATATATGGTCATTGTCCTAATAACTTAAGTCTTGCCTTTTCCTTGTTAGCCTTTCACTTAACCCTATCCCATAGATACAGGCCTTCTAATCCCATCAGCAATCACATGCACTGTTTTTATCATGCTGTTGCACACTGCTGTATGTGGCCTTAGATGCCCATCCCGAGGTTTCATATCCACATGTGGTGTCTCCCCAGCTAAACCATCAGCACCCCAAATGAGAGATCTCTTTCTACCAGGCAGATGTTCTTGGAGATGCCTGGTCACACCTCTGCTGTATGGATATAGAATCCCTGGGGGTGGGGCGAGGACCAGAGAGGCTCTACAAGTGATTCTGGTCTGTAGCCAGGGTAGAGTATCATGGTCATAAAGACCATCAGGGTTCTGAGCAAACCAAGACCTCCTAAATGCTTGCTGGATAAATAGTGGTTGTGAGCCCTGGTTTCTGTGCTTGGCAAGTTCCATCAGTTTCTAATTCTATGGGAAACTGCTGCTTCAGAGAACATCTCTGGAGGACTAAAGAAGTAGAATTCTTTCTGGCTCTAGTTTGTAAAATGGGACCAGTTATAATGCCTACCTGCTGTGTCCTCTGTTGGGATTCAGAGATGATTGTGCATATGTAATGCAGGAAACAAAAGTTCATAATCTAAGAGAAATTAACAGCTGTAATAACACTTCCATTGTGGCTTTATGGCATTATATCCTTGTCGGGTGTTCTTGTCTTTGGTCTTCAGGAAGAACAAGATCAATTTCCACTTCAGAAGGTCCTAAAAGTGGCAGCTACTGAACGGAAGTTTGGCAACTACCTTTTCCGCCAAAATCGTTTCTATAATGCTAAAGTGAGATATAAAAGGGTAAGAATGCTTTGAAAGTAAAGTGTAAGTTTAGATCCTGAAAACATCTTTGCTTAAGAAACATAGACTTTGTCTCTTTCCCTACTCCTCATGAGCAGCCATTAAGAAAAATCTCATTAAAATAAATCCTCATGCCAAAGGCCTGTGGCTGGGAGGAGGGACAGCTGGGATCGGGAAGCACCTAGCAACATTCTGTGTTTCCCTCTGGATGCTGGTTACATGGATGTGTTCAGATGGTGAAAATTTCATCAAGCTATGCACTTATTTTTTTTTCTTTTGTTTTTGATTTCTCTCACCCAGATTACTTTTTCATCTTTTATTCAGTGCACTTATTTTTGTACTTATTTGTGTGTGTGTATGGACTTCAGTTAGAAGCTTCTTAAAATTCCCATCCCACTGCTCTAAAACAAAGTTTATTAATTTTAAATTCTCTTCCTAGTACTTATTAGGTCCTCTGGTAGCTGATTTCTCCACCCCATTTGCCATCTTCACCTCTCGTGTCTGACGGTGGAGGTTCATCTGACTCTCTGAGGTGATTCCACTCTCACCAAGCTTCCGACTGTGATTTAGCTTCTTGTATAGGTTATGCTGATGGCTGTTTTCTGTTTCCGTTGTAATTCATTCATTCAACAAATATTATGAGCACTTTCCATGTGCCAAACTGTACTCTAGGTTCTAGATGCAAACAGGACAGAGTTTAGAGTCAGGCGGCGGGGGTGGCATTTTGGCTTTGTCTCATTTGCATACCGAGCCTAAACTATTCAGGATTTACATTCAGCTGAACTTAACAGAATCCTGAAAAAGAATATCTTAAACTAGAAATTTCATTTTTCTCACATAAGAATTCTGAAGGGAGGCAGTCCAAGGCTGGTATATAGCAGTTCCATGAAGCCATTGGGTATCCAGACTCCTCTGTCTTTCTGTTTAGGCACCCTTAAATATGTTCTTGTGTTGCCCCCCAACACACACAAAAGGTCATTTTATAGCATCACACGGTCATCTGGACTGGACGAAGGAAGGGAGAAGAGTCTGATGTGTGTGTTTATGTTAAGAACTTTCCAGAAGTCCCTCCAATCACTTCCCTTTATATCTCATGGGGGCAGGCCCATGTTGTATAGATGCCCTTAGCTGTATGGGAAGCTGGGAATGTAGTTTTTAAATTAGTACTTTGCTGCTTTGAGTGAAATGGGAGTTCTGTTAGGAGAAGAAGGGGGAAATAGATATTAGGTAACAGAATCTGCCACATTTGGCTTGTGCGAATATGGTTCAGAGAGAGAAAGGGGGGTGAGTGCATGCCTGTGTATGTTTTCTTGTGGAGCGTGACAAAATCAAGTTCCTAAACGTGGAAGGTACAGATTTTGGCTCATGGCTAGGATGAATCACGGATACTGTTCTTGTAAACCTTCTTGAGAATGTACCTGCTCGTTTGAAAATTTGCCCACAAAAAGCACCACTTCATTCTTTCCACCCACTAGTTTTTATTTCCTAAGTCTGGCCCTGAGGCATCACTTTTTAATTGTACCTACTGATTCTCTGGTGTTTTGCCTTCACAGATGACATACTTCTGTTGCTCTTTTTGACATTTTTGATTCTCATTATGGAAGGTGAGGCTTTAGTTCTCATTGTCACTCTCCATTCTGTTTTTCCAGTATTAACATAATTTCAAAAATCAGTATTCAGGCAAGGCATGGTGGCTCACGCCTATAATCCCAGCACTTTGGGAGGCTGAGGCGGGAGGATTGCTTGAGGCTAGGAGTTCAAGACCAGCCTGAGCAAAATAATGAGACCCCATCTCCACAAAAAAATTAGAAAAATTAGCTGGGCATCATGGCATGTGCCTGTAGTCCCAGCTACTTGGGAGACTGAGGCAGGAGGATACCTTGAGCCCAGGAGTTTGAGGTTGCAGTGAGCTATGATGAAGCCACTGCATTCTAGCCCAGGTGACAGAGTGAGACCCTGTCACATGTTGGGAAAAAAAAAAAAGAAACTGGGAACTCTAAGTGCTTGGTCGGACAGATTTCAGTGTGGTCAGATAAAGACCCCACATGTCAGAGTGGGGTCTCAGGAGTCATTCAGTCCTCCTCCTCCTCCTCCTGCTCGTGGTACATGCCCAGCCACCAGCATTCTGAGAGCTGGGCCAGGGGAACAGGACAGAGGTTCTCGCCAACTGTTATTGAGGCTGTCATACCCTTTACTAGTATGCCGCCTTCCTGCCCCTCTGTTCCATGCCATCCCTGAATCAAGAGCCTCTTTGGTTCCATTTCTCTAGAAAATAGACCTCGTGATTCCTGAGGTGGTGGCCATCTGGATGCAGAGGGGCAGCGAGTGGAGGGAGCATTTGACCTGTCCTCCCTCCTTCAGCCCCACTTACCCCCAATAGCTCTCACTCCTGGTCCCCTCAGTTCCTGGGGCTCTGAGCTGCAGACCATTCCCTTTTATTAATATATCAACACTGCTCTGCCAAGGCAGTCGTCACACTGCCTCTGCCACATCGGGTTTGTATTTAAGCCTCCTCTTGTCCTGCGCTCTTGTTGGAGTATACCTTTCTTATTCCTTCATGGTTAGGAGAGAGTAGAGGGTGTGTGTTAAGTCTGCCTTGCTCAGCTGGAAGTTTTGCATGTCTTTTCCGATTAGAAGTCTCCTCAGTCTTTGGAGCAGCAGACTGACATTTATTGAGCACCACTGTGTTTCCAGCCTTTTGTTCAGCATTGTGTGGGTCACGTAAGTATCAGGCAGGGTTCTTGCTTTCAAGGGATTTTAATCTAGTTAGGAAGATGTAGCTCAAACAACTAACAGATATCTATGGTCTGAATATTCGTGCCCTCCCAAAACTCGTATGTTAAAACCCAATCACCAAGGTGATGGTATTAGGAGGGGATGAGGTCATGAGGATGGCACCCTCATGAATGGGATTAGTGCCTTTATGAAAGCAACCTAGAGAGCTGCCTTGTACCATGTGAGGACACAGCTAGGAGGTGCCATCAGTGAACCAGAAAGTGAGCCCTCACCAGACAGTAAATATGCCTGTGTCTTGATCTTTCATTTCCCAGCCCTTAGAACTGTGAGAAATTTCTAGAGCTGTTGTTGTTTATAAGCCACCCACTTGATAGTGTTTTGTTACAGCAGCCCAAATGAACTAAGGTAAGTATTAATATTATTAATACTTAGTGCTGTAGCTTTTCGGAGAAGAGGAAGATTTTTGTGGACTAGAACAACTGGTAGAGACTTCTTAGAGGAAATGGGGTTGTAGCTGAGTCTAGAGGGATGAAACGGCAGTTAGGGAAATGGGAAGGAATTAACTCTGGGCAGGAAAGAAGATCGAGCAAAGGTGCAGAAGTGAGCAGAGCCTATTCAGGGTGTAGTTGACAGAGTTCTAGTTTGAAACAGACTAAAGAATAGTAGGGCCATAGAGATGAAGTGGCAAGATTCGGAAGATGTGTACAGACGAATTGGGACTTGATGATGTGCGTGGTGGGAAACCATTGAGGAAGAGTGAGTGGATAAAAGTAACGTGGGGAAGAAGCAGTGGTCACAAGCATGCAAGCAGTGGCACACAGGAGCTCACGAAAGCTCAAAATTTCAATAGTAAAATTTTCAGGAATTTTGTGACCTGGTTAATGTAACTTTAGGTTGTTTGAAATCAGCCCTGGTGGGAATATTTACACCACAGGAATGGGCAAATGTTACAAAGCGGGCCTCCGCCTCTCCCCAAGAACTGGTTATTAAACATTCACCTGTATACCACTGTATGTAGGACCTGAAAGGACAGACTTCATTTCAATGACTCTATTTCATGCCAGGCATGTTGCAGCTACACCTGCTGAAGGGCTCTCACCTCAGTCAAAAGGGCTTTTATCAGAAAGGCAGTTAACAAATGCTGGCGAGGATGTGGAGAAAGGGGAACCCTCATACACTAGTGGGAATGTAAATTAGTGCAGCCACTGTGGAGAACAGTGTGGAGGTTCCTTAAAAAACTGGAAATAGCCTTTTCCATGCTACCGAGAGGGGCCCATACAGTGTTGTTCTGGATTCCCCTTGTAACTTAAAGGGAAACTACCACAATGTGTGGAGCTCTTGACGTCCTGCAAATGGAGGAGGATGTCCTCAAGTTCCTTGCAGCAGGAACCCATTTAAGGTGGCACCAACCTTGATTTCCAAATGGAGCAGTACATCTACAAAAGGAAAAGTGATGGCATCTGCGTCATAAATCGGAAGAGGACCTGGTAGAAGCTTCTGTTGGCAGCTCATGCCATCGTTGCCGTTGAAAACCCTGCTGATGTCCATGTCATATCCTCCAGGAATACTGGCCAGCGAGCTGTGCCGAAGTTTGCTGCTGCCACTGGAGCCACTCCTAGTGCTGGCCACTTCACTCCTGGAGCCTTGACTAACCAGATGCAGGCAGTTTTCTGGGAACCATGTCTTCTGGTGGTTACTGACCCCAAGGCTGACCACAAGCCTCTCACAGAGGCGTCTTGTGTTAACCTGCCTACCATTGCTCTGTGTAACACAGAGTCTCCTCTGCATCACGTGGACATCGCCATTCCACGCAACAACAAAGGAGCTCGCTCAGTGGGTCTGATGTGATGGATGCTGGCCCAGGAAGTTCTCCACATGCATGGCACCTGTGAACGCCTGTGGGAGGTCATGCCTGATCTCCACTTCTACAGAGATCATGAAGAGATTGCAAAGGAAGAGCAGGCCGCTGCTGAGAAAGCTGTGACCAAAGAGGGATTTCAGGATGAAAGGACTGCTGCTCAACCCGAGGTTGCAGACTGGTGTGAAGGTGTGCAGGCCCTTTGCCCATTCAGCATTCCCCACTGAAGACTGGTCTGCAGCTCCCATTGCTCAGGCCACTTGAGTGGGTAGGAGCAACCACCAAGTGGTCTTAAGTTTTTCCACAAACTCTTAAACAAGGTGGAAATAGGGTTGATGGAAAATAAACATGAATTTCTAAAAAAAAAAAACTGGAACTAGAACTACCGTATGACCCAGTAATCCCTCTGCTGGGTATGTATCCAAAGGAGAAGAATTCAGTGCATTGAGAAGATATCTGCACTCCCATGTTTATTGCAGCACTATTCACAGTAGCCAAGACTTCGAATCAATGCGTGCCCATCAGTGGACGACTGGATAAAGAAATTGTTGTACATATATATGATGGAATATAATACAGCCACAAAAAATGAAATCCTGCCATTTGTAACAACATGGATGGAACTGGAGAACATTATGTTAAGTGAAATAAACGAAGCACAGAAAGACAAATCTAGCATGTTCTCATACGTGGGAGCTAAATATTAAAAACAATTGATCTCATGGAGACAGTAAAATGATGGTTACCAGAGGATAGGAAGGGCAGCAGGGAGGGGCGGATAAAGTGGGAATGGATCATGGGTACAAAAGTGTAATTAGACTTGACAATATTTGATAGCAGAAAAAAGTGACTATAACAATAAGTTAGGGTGTACTTTAAAATAACTAAAAGAGTGGAACTGGAATGTTCCTAACAAAGCAGTGATAAATGCTTGAGATGATGAATATACCGATTATCCCCGTTTCATTAATTCACATGGTTTGTATCAAAACATAACATGTATCCTATAAAGATGTATGACTGTTGGCCCAACATGGCGGCTCACGTCTGTAATCCCAGCACTTTGGGAGGCCAAAGCATGAGGATTGCTTGAGGCCAGGAGTTCGAGACCAGCCCGAGCAAGAGTGAGACCCCATCTCTAGAAAAAATTAGCTGGGTATGGTGTCTCCTGCTTGTGGTCCCAGCTACTTGGGAGGCTGAGGTAGGAGGATGGCTTGAGCCCAGGAGTTGGAGGTTGCAGTGAGCTGTGATGATGCCACTGCACTCCAGCCCAGGCAACAGAGCAACGCCCTGTCTCAAGGGTGGGGAGGATATACAACTATTATGTGCCCGTAATAATTAAAAATTAGAAAAACTTTTTAAAAAAAGCATACAGTTCAATGGTTTTTAGTGTATTCACAGGGTTGTGCACCCCTCACCACTATTTAATTCCAGAATGTTTTGATCACCGAAAAATGAAACTCTGCCTGTTAGCAGTTACCATTCTCACAACATCCCCAGCCCCTGGTAACCTCTGTTCTGCATTGTTTCTATGGATTTGCCTATTTTGGACATTTCTTGTAAATAGCATCATCAAATACGTGACCTTCTGTGACTGGCTTCTTTCACTTAGCATTATGTTTTGAACACTAATCTGTGTTGTAACATGTACCAAACTTCATTCTTTTTAAGGTTGAATAATATTCCATTGTGTGCTTCTGTTGCCTTTTATTTGTCCATCATTTTGTGGACATTTCAGTTGCTTTCACTTTTTGGTTATGAATAATGCTGCTGTGAACTTTTGCGTACAAGTTGTTGAGTAGACATGTTTTCAATTCTCTTGAGCGTGTACCTAGAAGTGCAATTGCTGAGTCATATGGTGACTGTTTAAATTTTTGAGGAACTGCCAAACTTTTCTACAGCAGCTGCACCATTTTACATTCCCACCAGCAGTGTACAAGTGTTCTAACTTCTCCACATCCTCCCCAACACTTATTTTACATTTTTAAAATTACAGCCATCCTAGTGGGTGTGAAGTGGTATCTCATTGTGGTTTTGAGTTTCATTTCCCTGATGACTAATGACATGGAGCATATTTTCATGGACTTACCATTTGTACATCATCTTTGGAGAAATGTCTTTAAATCTTTTGCTCATTTTAATTTGGATTATTTATCTTCGTATTGAGTTGTAAAAGTAGTTTATATATTCTGGATACTAGACCCTTATCAAATATGATTTGAAAATATTTTCTGCCATTCTTCGGGTTGTCTTTTCACTTTCTTGGTAGTGTCCTTTGAAACACAAAAGTTACAAATTTTGATGAAGTCCAGTTTATTCTTTGACTTTTTGTGCTTTTGGTGTTATATCAAACCATTGTCTACCAAGGTCACAAAGATTTACACCTGTGTGTTCTTCTAAGAGTCTTACAGTTTTAGCTCTTTCTTTTATGTCTGATCCATTTTGGATTAACTTTTTTTTTTTTTTTTTTTTTTTT
>RJWJ010012188.1:0-42712 GCA_004363605.1 Indri indri
TTTTTTTAGTTGTTTGGCTAACTTCTTTCTATTTTTAGTAGAGACGGGGTCTCGTTCTTGCTCAGGCTGGTCTCGAACTCCTGAACTCAAACAATCCGCCCACCTCAGCCTCCCAGAGTGCTAGGATTACAGGCGTGAGCCACTGTGCGTGGCCTCTAGCTGCTATCTAATATTTTTTCTTTGTCTTTCCTTTTCAGCAGTTTGAATATGATGTGCATAGGTATGTTTGTTTGGTACTTATCCTGCCAGACCACGGACGTCATCATTGATTTTAGAATATTCATTACTTTCTTTAAGTATTTTTCTACCTCATTTTCTCTTTCTTCTCTTGGAAAATAAATGGAATTTTTTGGAGGAATTTGAATTATATGAATATTAGGCCATTCGATATTGTTTTATAGCTCTTGGATGCTCCATTCTATTGTTCTGTCTCTCATTTTTCTCTTCATATTTCAGTTTGGGTAATTCCTATTGACCTGTATTCAAGTTCACTGATTTTTTTCTTCAGCTGTGTCAAGTCTAATGATAAGCCTGTTGAAGGTATTCTTCACCTCTGTTATTGTGTTTTTTCCTTCTTGGAAAGGAAAGCTTTTGAAATCTTTCTCATAATTTTCAGGTTTTTGCTGAAATCACTCATCTGATCTTGCATGGTATCTACTTTTTCTGCTATAGCCTTTAACATAATTATTTAAAATTCCATGTCAGTTCAAACAACTATGTCATATCTGAATCTGATTCTGTTGGTTACTTTGTCTCTTGACAGTGGTTTTTTTCTTGCCTTTTTTGTATGCTTAGTAGTTTTCCAAACAGCTTTAGGATTGTAGAGACTGAAAAAAATAGTTTTTATATCTGGAAATGGTCATGCCTTTCCTTCCACTAGACTTTTAGTATAGTGGTTGAGTCAATCTAATAAGGAGTGGATTTCAGTTTGGGATTTATTTTTTATGTGGTTATATCCTGTCTTAGTTTGCTAGGGTTGCTGTAACAAAGTATGACAAATGGAATGGCTTAAACAATAGAAATTTATTGTCTTACAGTTCTGGAGGATCAAAGTCCTAAATCAAGGTGTCAGCAGCGTTGGTTTCTTTTGAGGGTTGTGAAGAAGGATCTCTTCTAGGTCTCTCTTTTTGGCTCGTAGATGGCCATCTTCTTCCTGTATCTTTCCATGTCACCTTCTCTCTGTGTTTGTCTGTTACTGTGTCCAGATTTCCCCCTTTTATGAGGACACCAGTCATATTGAATTAGGGCCCACTCTAAAGATCTCATTTTAACTTGATTACCTCTGTGAAGACCCTATCTCTAAATCCATATTTATCTTGGTTTTTGCTCAAATCCTGGAGGTAGAAATGATGGGGCACAAACTTTCTAAGCCAGGGCACATGGTAGACAACCATACCTTTCACTTCAACAACAGAATGTCCCTTTCTCCCTACATTCTCCCATATCACCCCCTGCACTTGCATTTCACATGCATTATGGAATCCTATGTACTGGGAGTTAGGACTCCAACATATCTTTTTTTTTTTTTTTGGAAACAAATCAATCTATGACACCCTCAATGTACCACAGGCTTCACATCCCTCTGTCTTTATGTTTAAGATGGGGGCTCGTTTGCCAGAGTTTTTCTCAGTAGGTGCTCTACCATCAGCTTTAGGTCTTCCCTGTTGCCTCTCTCCAGCATTAGACAGCTGGTGTTGTTGTTTTGTTGTTCTGACTAAGCCTCTATGTCAGGCAGGCACTTTGTCCTGGGTCTTGAGGATGGGGTCTTCCAGGGATCCTGCTCCCCTTGCTCCTCACCATTAGGAGATCTCTGATGGTCTGGGTCCAGCATGTGTTCCTGACCCTTTCCCAGGAGTAGAGGGTTTTTCCTGTTCCCTTCCCTCAGCTGCATTGGATTCTCACCTGTGCTCTAGGGGTGATTAAAGCCTAATACTCCCTCTATGAGATAGAGGTGTGGTCGTAAAAATAGCAACTCTACAGGGATGTTTATAATAAGACAGTATGATTCAAGTGTAAAGCACCTTATTAGTAGTTAATAGACAGTTGCTTATTGCACTTCACTCAATTTTTTTTCCTGCACATTTTATTGGTATTTGCAAGGCTGAGTTCCTACCTTTTATTTCTCCACCTAAGTTATTACAAGTGCTGGTTGTTACAAGTTCTGAACATTATGACACTCACGAACAATTTTCAGAAAACCAAAAATTTTCCTATTGAATATCTTATTTGGTTAAAATTCTATTCAACATTACTTAATTGGGGTGAACATTCCACAAAATGTTTCATGTTGGCAATTGGCATGTATGTGGTGGAGTGTCCCAAGAACAATGTTGTATCTGGGGGGATATTTGCACAGGGCAATGACGATGGGGAAAATCCAAATGACAGTTTAGAGTAGAGGTCATAAATGGGAAAGGCAAAGTGCAAGGCTGGAGGCTATTAAAGTTAAGATCCCAACCATAGGGAGCAGAGATAAGTAAGCCTAGTGTTATTACAAATATAAAGGTTGTGGATTTTGAGGATTCCATAATAAGTTTAGGTGAAATGCATGTGCAGGGGGTGATATGGGAGAATGTAGGGAGAAGGGGACATTCTGTTGGTGAAGTGAAAGGTTGTCTACCACGTGTCCTGGCTTACAAAGTTTGTGCCCCATCATTTCTACCTCCAGGATTTGAGCAAAAACCCAGATGAATATGAATTTAATTTCTTCCCAGTGTACTAGTTTGGTGTACAGAATAGGGACAGAAAGAAAACTGGGGAAGAGTATGGTGAGTATACAAAGAAGAATGTTTACTTCTGCTATCTGTGATACAGAGAAGTATTAGGCGATCTACCTCTTGATTCCCTAATTCTCTAGTGGAAAAGGAGATTAATCATTTTTTAGGTAATTAATAGGAGCACTGAACCTTTTGTTCACATGTATACAAGCCATTAACAGAGCAAGGTACCAGCTGGAGGCAGGTGATTTTCTAGCTCCTCCAGAGAATTCTTTGAGGATGAATATTTTTCAAAATTTCAAGCTGCATTGTTGCTAAAAAAGGGAAGTGAATTTTAACACCCATATTTAGCTATCTCTGGTGTTATAACAGTGTCTTAGTAGAGTGCCCCAAGCGATCTATTCCATGGATTTTATGAATCTACTCATTTTTCAGGCCCATTTTAATTCTTTTCCTGCCTAATTCAGCATTCAGTTTTTCCTCTCTATTGTCTCCTTTCTAGTTCCTTCAAACACCATAAGCTGTGGCCAGGATTGACTATCCAGCCTATGTCCTCCACATTTTCTGGTACCAGATTCAATCCCCCAGTGACTGGGTCACTCTGTGGGAACAAATGTGTCACTGACCCCAAATTGGGGTTCTCTTTGCTTTTTCAAATATTGCTATTGGTCTTCAGGTTTGGAACCAAGTGAGCTTCTCTGTGGAATACTTGAGTGTTTTGCCAAAAACTAACATTCAGTGGGCTTAAAAAGTCCCATAAATGAAAGCCAGTCTTTGTAAAGCATATTTCTTTCTGTCCTTGCTTCCTTCCTTTCTTCCTTCCTCCTCATCAGCTTTGAGTATCCACTATGT
Organism: Indri indri; assembly: GCA_004363605.1. Classification (NCBI taxonomy): domain Eukaryota; kingdom Metazoa; phylum Chordata; class Mammalia; order Primates; family Indriidae; genus Indri; species Indri indri. The sequence goes on from RJWJ010012188.1 coordinate 3,570, forward strand.
GCTAAGTTTAGTAACCACTTGGTTTCAAGGAGTGAATACTCTTTAAATTTGGTTAAGCTTAAATAGAGAAGGGTGGAAGAGTATCAAAAGAATACAAACCAGGCTTCATAAATGTCCAGAACCAACACTGAAAAGCCAGTGGGAACCATGGCAACTTTTCTGCTCCTCTTCCTCCACTTCCTTCCCTTCTCCCTTTCCTCCTCTTCTTCTCCCTGTTCAAAATGGGCTAATCTCTGGTCTGAGACTTTATATGGGAAATCAAGTGGGCAGGGGATGTGTGCATGAGGAAGCAACTGTCTATATTCTGGAGATATCCTCTGCCTTTTTAAGATTGAAAAGGTAATTTCTTTAGCTCCTCTTTGCTCTTTCCTCATTCCCAAGGAGCCCTATTTATGAGCCTGGATTTCTTTTCAGTAGTCCTTTTGACTCAGACTAGAACAGAGATTTATTAATTATTAACATTAATTAATTTGTTAATTTGACAAACATTTTCTGATGCCTAGGTTCTGATGATACAGAGATGAATAAGAGAGTGCCTAGCCTTGAAGATAGAGTTAGTAGAAAAACTTTCAGTGAATTGTCTTAGCAAGAACTTTCTGCTCAGATTTATGAAGGAAAACTTTGTTCTTATAAGTGTTATAAAGGTCCTGATTGAATCTAAAATGGCACAGCTCTTGGTAGGGTGTGTTGTTGGCCAGTTGTACTGAAATAGTCTCTCTTGGATGTTCCAAATACTTCTCAATTCAAGTGAGCTGAGCTCATGATCTACCAGTTCCTCCCACCTCTCAGCACACGCCGGCCTGCAAATACATTTGAAAAAGGCATCACAATTCACTCAGTTGTCTGAGTTAGAAACTTAGGAGATATTCTCAATTTTTACTTCATCTCTACATCCAACTGATCTTGCTAGTCTTTTTAAAAAATTTTGCTAATACATAACATCTCAAATCTGCTTCCTCTTCCTTACACCTTCTGGTATCACTTTCAGACATTCATTATCTCTCACTTAAATCGCTGTCACTGCTTACTGGTCTCGTAGCTTCCAATCTGTCCTCCTTCTATCCATTCTCTAAGAGCAGTGTCTGACAAATGGTGGTTGTTATTAAAATTGCAAAAAAAAAAAACCACAAAGAAAAAAAAACAAAAGAAACTTTGATGATGCGTTAGTTACCTTTCCCAGATTATCTTGATCTTAATGTCCAGGAAGATCCTGAGACTCTGTTTCATTTTTCATTTGGCCATCTCTAGATCTCTTTTCAGTGCTAAGATGGTGGTAGTATTTATATTTTCCATTGACTGAGAAAAAATTGTTGAACAATTTCAAACAAATTGTGCATTTTAAAGCATTTTTATTTTAGAGACAGGGTCTTGCTCTGTTGCCCAGGAGTGTAGTGATGCCATCACAGCTCACTGCAACCTTAAACTCTTGGGCTCAAGCGATCCTCCCACTTCAATCTCCTGAATAGCTAGGACTACAGGCACATACTACCATGTCCAGATAATTTTTAAATTTTTTGTATAGATGGGGTCTCCTTGTGTTGTCTAGGTGATCCACTTGGCCTCCCAAAGTGCTGGGGTCACAGGTGTGAGCCACCACACCGAGCCTCGAATTGTTTTATTAAAACCTCCTATATAGCTATTACAAATGTGTGAAAAACATTATTAATTCAATCTATAGACTACATATTTTGGATAGAGATTCATATACTATGTGTAATATCTAGATAGCTTCTTCTACAAGCTTGTGTACTAAATTATAGAAATCACTGTTCTGGACAATATCCCTTCCATGATAAAGCAAAATACATCTTTTCCCTGATAAGCAATAAAGTGTAAATCTTTCTCCAACAATGCCTTGGTAATTGCACTTGATAAGTAGATCCCCATCTATAAGATTCAATTATTTAATTGATCTCAAACTTTCTTTCCAGATTATTCTGTTGTTGCCTGATACTCTAAATTCTCACCATACTGCATACCCTTATCATAGGGTGTGCAGAAATATTTACTGACTCTGTGCCTGTGCTTGTATTGTTCTTTCTACTAGTACAGTCATGCGCCGCATAATAACGTTTTGGTCAATGATGGACTGCATATGAGACAGTGGTCCCATAAGATTATAATGGAGCTACAAAATTCTTATTGCCTAGTTACATAGTAGCCACCATAACCTCACAGCACAACACATTACTTTTTATTTTCTAAGTTTAGATATATTTGGATACATGAATACTTACCATTGTGTTACAACTGTCTACAGTATTTAGTACAGTAACATGCTACAGAGGTTTGTAGCCTAGCAGCAATAGGCTGCAACATATAGCCTAGACGTGTATAGTAGACTGTACCATCTAGGTCTGTATAAGTACACTCTATGATGTTTCCACAATGATGAAATCACTTAACAACACATTTCTCAGAATGTATCATCATCGTTAAGTTGTACGTGACTGTAATGTATTCTTTCATGTTTTTGTCTATTAAAATCCTACCCACCTTTCACTCCAACTTCATCCATAAAGTTTGTCTTAGCCTTGTCTGTTTTGTGCTGCTATAACAGAATACCACAGACTAGGTAATTTATGAAGAACAGAAATTTATTTCTCACAGTTCTGGAGGCAGGGAAGTCCAAGAGCAAGGTGCTGACAGGCTTGGTGTCTAGTGAGGACCAGTTTCTGCTCCCAAGATGGCACCTTGACTCCTGTATCTTCTGGAGGGGAGGAACACTCTTCCTGACATGGCAGAAGAACAGAAGTGCCAAGAGACAAAAGGGGGCCAAGCTTACCCTTTTACAACAGCAGTTATCCCACCCATGAGGGCTGAGCCCTCATGGTCTAATCACCTCTTAAAGGTCCTGCCTCTCAACACCGTTACAATGGCAACTAAAAATTTCAATGTGTGTTTTGGAGGGGAAAAACATTCAAACCATAGCAGAACTTTTCTAAGATCCTGTTGTATTCTCTTTCCTCTGAAACAACTTTCTTCTTCTGCCAATATTTATTAGGAGCCTACTATGTGCCATGGGGAATACAAACATGTATTAGTTTCTTCTTTAAAAGATTCTACTGTTCCCTAGAGAAGACAGGCACATTACACATCATCCTTATAGTTAGAGGCATTTAGTATTATCTTCTCTGTTAGACAGTAGTGATTTTGAGATCATAAATCATATTTTAATCACCTTTGTGTCCTTCTTCAGCACTTAAATACATCAATTATAGTAAGTGCTTAAAATTTTTGATAAATGGATTAATATAGTAGTTAATACTTACTGTATACTTACTAAGTGAAGGTTGCTAGGTTAGGTGTGGGGTGGAGGTGGCAGATGAAGAATAAGATGTGGTCTTTAGTGTTATGTAAGTCTTCTGTTTGTGTTGTTGCATATACATACCAATAAAACAAAAAAAATTTCTGTCTTCAAATACACTAAGAATAATATGCTCACTCCGTATTGTTCCCTAAATGCATGCATGGGGATGAAGGTGGGGGTGCTGAGAGGTGGATTGTGACACTTCGCAAGGTGACTACTTTAAAAGGAACAATGGTCATTTAGATGTAAGTTCTGGTCTATTTGTTGCATTTCCAGTGTGTCATGACAAGACTTTAAAATATTTCTGTGGTGCAGGATAGGAGTTAGTTGGGAGCAGTTTTTATACAAACAATGAATTTCTAGAACTTCAGAAAAGAATGCTAAGTACAGTCTGAGAAACAAAGCAGAATTATAGAGTGAGGTGAGCACAATGCCTGAAGCACAGTTATGGCTCAATAAATATTTGTTACGAAGGAAGAAGGAGGAGGAAGAAACAAAATAAGCCAAGGCAACTACCATGTGTCTGAATAAACAGAAGCTCCTAAGAGCAAGACCAAAATGGAGTCAATAAAGGTGAACCAAAATTGGAGACCAGTGAGGTAAATGAGATATTACTCTTATAATTATTATTTTATTAGCAATACTATAACAACTTAATGTGTTTTCCTCCTTGCACTTGGCATCTCACATATATTAACACATTTATTATTTAGAAGAGCATTTAATTATAGCTACCATTATAATTACTTTATGGATGAAGAAATTAAGGTTCGGAGGGAAAAGAAGTTTACCAAAGCTCACATGGTCTGCTAAAGGCAAATGCAGTACCCTGTCCTCTACAGAACAAGGCTTTCCTAAATTATTCAGCATGAGACTCTTCCTGGAGGACGTAGATGCTGGTCATGCCCTGGGCCACATCCCCTCGACCCATCTTTTTTAGCCCAGCTTAGGTGGACAATTCCTGTTCCTGTTCCCATCTCACCTGAAGCATATATGTCATGGTCTCTTTCTGACTTTTTGCCTCAGAACTTTTTAGAAAGCTACCAAAGGACAGTCAGCTGCCTCAGCCCAGATGTGCAAGAGAGTGATCCTTCAAACAAGGAAGGAGAGTTGGTCGAAAAATGTACCAGACTTCTGTCCTTCAGCTGAACAATTCTACGTGGGTTCTCAGAAGTTCCCTGGTGGGGCTCAGTTTCCTTTGACCCAGAAGTAAACAGCTCAATAACCCATCCCTGGTTTTTCCTCCTTCCCTGTTTTATTCCTGCCTTTCCACACTCTTGCACCTGACATCATCTGCACTCAACTCCTCTCAGGTTCTGCTTTCGGGGGAGCCCACATCAAGACACTAGTTAATCAGTCCCAAATCATGTCACCTCAAGATCATACTCCCTAGGGCATCTTAAAGGAACACCAGGTATCTAAATCTGTTAAGCCATCATTATACCTTGAGTATTATACCTTGTGTGATAAGGAAAGACGCGTTTCTAAAAAGCTCACATTTGATGTGGTGGTGGTGGTCAAAGCCATCGGAGTTTTCTCATTTCCTTGTTTTTCCATGTAATGAAGATCCTTGGAATTGATTCTAGAAAATGGTGCTTTTTTTTTTTTTTTTTTTTTTTTTTTTTTTTTTAAAGAAGGCTAGTTAAGCGGAACTAAAGGCAGCTGTGCGTGCTGCAACTTTAAAACGTTGATTTTTGGATTGCTGAGCGGGTCATGAACGTTCGTGGACACAAGGGGGCAGCCTCGTCCCGGCTCTGAGGGAAGAGCTGCGGCTGCTTTTTTTTCCTCCTTATGTGACACAGTAAGTAAAACTCTACAGTTTTGTGGAAGCAGATTGTTTTCTTTTTCTTTAGGAAGGACTTGAGTGAGGGACCTGGGTTCATTCTGCTGCACATCACAGGAGGTGTGTGTCTCCGCGCCTCACCTCTGAGGGCCTTTTGATTACAGGGAAGAGGCACCGACTCCAAACACGCTGCGTCCAAGGGCGCCGAGAGGCGCCGCGCTTTCTTTGTTATTGTCAAGCACTGTCAAAGAACTGCTGTGTGTGTTAGAAAAAGGCGCAGAGCTCCTCCTGGAGAGGAGCGGAGTGGACTGCTCCTTTGGAGGCATTCTCCCTTTTGCCTGGGTGACCTCATCCAATCCTGGGACTTTGAACAGCTCTAAGGTGGTAACTCCCAATCTGACGCCTCTATTCCAAACATCTTCCCAGAATCCCAGATTTGTGTATTTCTGTATCCAATCGTCTAGCTGGTATCTAACATGGGTATCTTATAGGCATCTAAATTTGGCCAAAAAGAACTATTTCTAACTCCCACATTTGCTTTCCCACGGCCTATTTTTCTCATCCTCAATAACAGTTGTCACCACTCATCCAATTGCTCAAGCTAAAAATCCACCAGTGACGTAGCCCTACTCTATATTCTCATTTCCTCTCACTATTTTTTTCTGCTTTTGCTAATAGAGACCCTGTTCTAGCATCCTCCCTTATTTAATCAATTCACATGTAAGTTCTGTTGACTCTACCTCCAAAACCCGTCTTTGTTTCCACTGCCACTCCCATTCTCATCTCTCCCCTGGTCACCCGCTACAACCTTCTTTCTGAATTATACACTTCCTCTCCCATCCCCTTTAATCCACTTTCCACACATCTGCCGGACTGATCTTTTAAAGAGAATTCAGATCACTCCTCTACTTAAAACCCTTCAGTGGATTCTATTTTACTTGTAATAAAATTCATACACCCTGTCATGGATGTGCAGAGTCCTGTATTATCTACCCACAGTCGGCTGCTCCTCCCTCATCTCCTACCACGCTCCTTTCTTCCTTGGTTCTAGACACTCTGGTCTTTTTGCTGGTTTTCAGCAGCCTTACACCTTTGCAGCAACGATTCCCTTGTGCTTTTATGCCCTCCCATTGGGCCTCACATGGATAGCCCTCCATGTCGTAAAAGTCTCGGCTGAAATGTCATCCTCCCAGGGAGAGCTTCCCTGGTTGTTCCAACCATTATAGTTACCCAGTCACTATCACATCCCTCTGTTTTAATTCTCTGTGAGCACCGATCCTAGATGCGTTTTTCTTGCATCTTTATTTGTTGGTTTATTGTCTATCTCCCTTAACTAGAATACAAGGTCTGTGACAGCTAGGGTCATGCCTGCTTGGACACTCAACCATGTCCTGGTGACTAAACAAGGCCCAACGTATGCAAGATACTCATTAAATATGTATTGAACAATTAAATGATTAAATGGGTAGAAATACCACATCTGACCCTGAGGTAGGCTGCAGGGTCCTCTACTATTACCTTTCTCTTTGACCTTATCACTTCTTCTCTCTGAGCATCAGTTTCCTCTTTCAGATTAATGATATTCTGTGATATGTTTATTCTAATCCGGGAGTAGGTTTCTCACTTAGGAACTTCTGAAGAAGTTCTTAAGACCCTGTAAGTGGAAAAGCCTCTTGCCGACTGGAAGTTTTGAATACCCTTGAAACTGGTGGGAAGCACTGAGATTTAATGGTTCCTATCATTTCCGTTCATTCACTTTCATGTAATGAAGCAAAACCTGAAGTTGCCAGAGTTTTTGAAGTCTCCTATGAAACTGATCCTAGGTCATGAAACAGACTGAGCTTCCCCTCTTAAGACGCTGGCTCCCCGAGCTGGAGGTCAGGCTACCTTTTCTCTAAGCCTTTGGTTAGTGGTACCTGGTTTGCAATTCTGGACCTGCCATTTCAGTAACAACTTAAGCACAGCATAACCATTCTGTCTTATTGCACTTCAGGTTTTATCTAAATGAGGCAACAATTACAGAACCAGACTCTTTAGGATGTTAAAGTGCTGTTCATAACTAGCCAGGAAAGGTCACCAAATAAATACTTTGACATCTGCTAAGAAGGGAGATTAGTGAAAGCCTTGACTCTGTGTTCACCCAGATCCCAGGATGTGGGAGTGTTTTTATTCCCTCTCAATTCCTTTGTTGCTCTGGGATTCTGATGTGCTACTAAGCTTTAATTTCTTGAAAAGCCCTTTCATCAACCCTGTTGACTGTATGCTAAGATTCCCTCCTCCCCCCTCCCCTACATTTGGGTCAGCCTGTACCAAAGGAGAAGGTTATCTGGGCTGTTAAACCTTTGACTTGGTGTCTTTTGAAGAGCACATTTTGCATTTTGTTATGTCAGGATTGTAATTAGATCCGTTAATTAAGGGAAGAATGAACTTTTCCCAAACTCTGCACCTCTTTGAATTTTTGATAAGTTTGCTTAGGTTGCTGCTGACCTTTGCTAAGGGGTATGCCACTGCTCATTAATTGGCAAATTTTAATGAGGAGAGTTGATGAATGCACTGGCCTTGACAATAAATAACGCTGGCTACTACTCCAGGCCTTACCACCTTCAGTTGCTTCAAAGTGTGTAGTGTTTCTTGACTAGTGACTATTAAACTTGGGACACTCAGCTGACATTCCACCATATAGCTGAGCCAGGGCCTCCTTTCCAGGCACTGTCCTAGAGGATTCCTCACCACTGTCTTGTTTGATTCTTATGCTAATCTTATACCTGTTTTATAGAAGGGAAAACTGAGGCATAGGGAAAGTAGGAATTTGCATAGGGACATGTAACTAGTTAATAATGATGATGATAATAATAATAATGACAATAATAGTAACTATTTAATTGAGTACTAATTATGTGCTAGGCACTCTCTCAAGCTCTTTGCATGTGTTGTGTCACTTAATATTCAGAACAACCCTATGAGATAGGCACTGTTTTTGCCTGATTTTGCAATGAAATACTAGAGACAAAGAGAGGTAATTTCTCCAAAATCACACAGCTTATAAATGGTTGAGTCAGGATCTAAACCTAAGGTTGCAGGACGCTAGAAACAAGACTCTCAACCATACTAAGTGGGTGGCAAGCCAGAATTCCAACCAGAGTCTGCTTCATTTTGAAGCCTATAGTCCTTCTTCTTCACCCATTTGCCTCATTGATTTAGATTTACTGAGGGGTGTGTGTGTGTGTGTGTGTGTGTGTGTGTGTGTGTTTCTCTGTGTTTGAACTTGGATTGTTTTAATTCTCTGGGAATAATTAATTCTTCTGGAGTTAAAGCAACATCAAGAATATTCTCTGGTGATTCCAGGTATTTAGAATACAAAGAAGAGTAAAATTCAGATTCACACACACATTTCTCTCCTCAGATATAAGAGTTTCCACTGCCCATTGAAACCTAGTGAGCCATGGCACTTCAGAATATAATTAGAGGTACAGTATTTAACAGATAGAATTGAGTGATGAAAGATTTACTTAGTGATCAAAGTCTGGGATATGAATTGTTGCTTTGTAGCCACATTCACTATGACTTCATGGATTCTCATTGACTCATTAGTGAGTGACAGGGCATTGGTAGGAAATGGAGTAAGCCTGAGAGGCAGCTACAAGTAACTATTCGGTGCTCCTCTTAAAGGTCCTCCAAATACTATAACTTTCAGCAATGATAAAATATAGTGCCGACATCACTTTGCCCCTTGCTTAACATTTGCACTCCTTCTAATAGTCTACAATCACAATAACCCTAAAAAATAATGACTAAATGCTTAACAGTTTAAAATACATACCAGCATCCACAGTTGCCATAAGCATTCCCTGTTTTTTGCTAAAGGCACCCCCTCTTTCAAAATGTCACCATTTTTAGAATTTCTGTCTCTGAACATTGCCCTAATTAAGTTACTTCTTAGAAACTTCTCCCACCTGTTGGTGAAGATAATTTGCCATCACTGGGTAGTTGATTCATTTGGAGAAATGCTGTTCACATTTCATCCTCATCATGTTCTATAATGACTGTTTTATAAAAGGGAGATACTGAGAGGCAGAAGGAATGTTGGTGTCTCACCCAGGGTACCATTTAGCAAATACTTTGTTAAAGTATGTTGATTATAAATGTCAAAATAAATCTGCGTATTTGAATATTTGTCCTGTGATCTGCTAGCATGGTGAAAGCCCCTATTATCCTTAAAGCCACGTACACGGACTATAGATCTGGAAGGGGATTCTTTCCCCATATTATGAGGAGAGAGAACTTGCTCAAAGTCATTCTTTAACTTAATGTCAGAGATGTTATCTGGAACTAAGGTGTCTGAATCCTAGAAAATAGGATTTCGGATTAAAAATATCTCCTGAGCTCATGGAAAACATTATTTTAAAGGGATTGCAGGAAGCAGTGACATCAAATATCCTTTCCACCAGGCATGGCCTTGTTCTTTTGTTGGGATAGAGAAAGAGTGGATTATAAAAGTGAGCAAAGAGTGCTGGGATTGTCGAGGGGGGATCCAAGAAGGTTTCACAGCGAGGGCAGTGTCTGAATGGAGCCTTGGAAAATGGATTAGATTTCTGTTTCTAGAAGTGTGTTTTCTACCCCATCAAAGGCCTATTTCCCCTCTTGCTATAAGGTGAATAAAAGGAGGGCAACGCATCTTCAGGAATCTAGGGTTTTAAGACATTCATGGTGTTCTGTTTTCTTCTAAGCTCTTTCTGCAGAGTAAAGAAATAGTGCATTTTATTTTCTACAAGTTCTGAAAAAAGCAAAGCCATAAATGTGTTAAAAATAAAATCAAATAAAACAACAAAATCCGGAATATCTGTGAATATCTCATTCCAATTCTGGATACTGAATGCATCAGCAAATTGGTAATATTAGGCTCCACAGTGTTTGCCAGGAGGTAGACTATTTTCCTAGGGAGTTCTCAAGTTGAAACTCAGGAGGGTTGTGAAGTCACATTATTATTATAATTGGAACCAGTATCCCTGTCTTCCAGGACAAGAACCAAAACTTTTTATAAGCATTAAACCAAGACGCAAAAGCCAACTTTTCAAGTAGCTGAAATGGTGCCTATTAAAGTTTATTAGAAACAGAGAAATAAAAAGCCTAGTCCTTCTTATTCACGCTCTCTTCTTCAAATTCCTCTCCAGACCATCGTCTGGACCTACAAACCCCTTTTTGTTCTCACAAACATTTCAACTGAATTAATGTGAGTGACACATATGACATTGTTTCTTGAACATATATGTTGCTTCTTGGAATTGAGTCTGACATATTTGTCAGGGGCCATGTAGTTTGGATTCTTCCAACAGAGGCTCAGACATGAACTTGAGGGGATAGTTTATTTGGGAAGCAGAAAGTAGGAATGAGGGAGTGGGGAGCAAGAGATAGGGAATGAGGAAAATCACTGCAAGTGTTATCAAGGTCAGTGCTGTGGGTGATGGAAGTTCAATTCTGCTGGGAACTCCTGAGAAGATTCCAGAATATGTCTCAGAATTTTTCATCTGAAGGGAAGGATGTCGGAGCATTCATCTACAGATCTCATCCTGCATTGGTTGAGGGTTGTCTTGAGGGGTGGGAAACATTAACTTACCCACACTTTTATGTAGGCCAAGAAGCAACCCAAGAATTTGAGAATCTCAAGGGTAGACAGAGAACATAGTGCATCTTGAAGCAACATGCTGCCTATGAGGTTAGCCCAAGGCCACACAGAACTGTCCACTGCAGCTACTATTTAATTATATGTAGGCCAAGAGAATGTGACTGCTGTAGTCTGCAACCACAAATGAGATATATATCTGTTAGTACAATTTCAGCCTAGGGATGACAAACAGACTCGGTTTGCAAATACTATCGTAGTCTGTTTTGGTGCTGCTGTAAAAGAACACCATAGGCTGGTAGAATAGAAATTTATTTCCCATAGTTCCAGAGGCCGAGAAGTCCAAGATCAAGGCACCAGCAGGTTTAGTCATCTGGTGAGGGCTGCATCCTCTGGGGGAAGAATGCTGTGCTCTCACATGGAGGAAGGAGGAAGAACAAGCTAACTGAATGCTACATGAAGACTCTTTAATAGGTCCTTAATCCCATTTGTGAGGGAGGACCCCTTATGGCCTAATCACCTCTTACAGGTGCCACCTCTTAACAATATTGCATTGGTAACACCTGAGTTTTGGAGGGGATTCATGGAAAACCTAGCAGATACTATGAGTAAATCAAATCCTGTAGCTGAAGAGATCACAAGAGCAGATTCCAGGGGAGATGCAGGCAAGCTGTTCAAGGGCAAAGACAGGTAGGAAGAAGGAGGTAGAAGCGAGGCAGGGTTCTCTGGGAAGTGGTCCGCAGAGTCAGCAGGTTGGGGTCTGGACTGTTGTTTGTCTTCTTATTGAGTTCTGTATATATCCTGCCTGTAAATTCTTAGTCTGATATGTGTTGTGATGATTTCATCACAGTCTGTGGCTTGCCTTTTCATTTTCTTTTTTTTCTTTCTTTCTTTCTTTCTTTCTTTCTTTTTCTTTCTTTCTTTCTTTCTTTCTTTCTTTCTTTCTTTCTTTCTTTCTTTTTTTAAAGAATATGAGTGTTTGTTTTATGTTAAATAATTCTGGTTACATATTTGTTCTAGTGCTTCTCTTTTTAAAACACTTATATTTATTTTTTATGATTTTTATTTGAAACTATTAGAGGGTACAAGTGTTCTTGTTACATGGATGAATGGTATAATGCTGAAGTCAGGGCTTTTAGTGTGCCTGTCACCATAATAGTGTACATTGTACCTGATAGGTAGGTTTTTATCCCTCACCCCCTTCCACCCTCCCTCCTTCTTAGTTTCCAAAGTCCTTTACACCACTTTAAGACCATGCGTACCCATAGTTTAGCTCCCACTTATTAGTGAGAATATGTGTTGTTTGTAACAGTGTCTTTTGAAAAGTTTTTAATTTTGATGTAGTCCTATTTATTGATTTTTAAAATAATTCATGCTTTATTTATCCTATTCAAGATCTCATTTCCTAACTGAAGGCCCCTATGGTTTTCTCTTGGGTTTTCTATTAGAAGTTTTATAGGTTAGCATTGAGGTCTGTGGCCCATCTTCAGTTAATTTTTCTATGTTCTTATAATAAATTCAACAAGAAAAAAGGAACAAACTACTGACATGTTCAACAACATATCTGAATCTCAAAATCATTTATGTTGAATTACAGAAGCCAGACCAAAATAGAGTACATATTATTTGATTCCATTTCTACGCATTTCTAGAAAATGCAAACAAAAAGCAGCTTTTAGCTTTTGGTTCAGAAGAGGCTGGGGTGCAACTTTCTTCAGTAATCCTGCATCTGGGTTCATCTGGCAGCAGCTGCTCCCACCATGCTGCCCTCCCTAGGCAGCTCAAGTTCAAACCCAATGAGATCAAAGCCATGTACCTGCTCACCTATGGGAAAGTCTGTGCCATGTCTGCCCTGGCTCCCAGGATGGGTCTCCTGTGTCTGACTCCAAGAAAGGCTGCTGATGACATTGCCAAGGCAACTGGCAACTGGAAGGATATAGTAGAACTGACCATTTAGAACAGACAGGCTGAGACTGAGGTGGTTACCTTCTGCCTCTGCCTTGATCATCAAGGCCCTCAAGGAACTTCTAAGAGACACAAAGAAGCAGGAAAACATTCAGCACAGTGGAAATAGCACTTTTGATGAGATTGTCAACGTTGTCAGACAGATATAGTGCAATGTTTAGCCAGAGAACTCTCTGGGACTATTAAAGAAATCTACAGCCTTGTCTGTGGGCTGCAATGTTGATGCCTACCATCTCTATGACTTCACAGATGAAATCATTATGGTTCAGTTGAATGCTAGCTAGTGAAGAAGTACAAAGGACAATATTTCAATAAAGGATCATTTGACAACCAGTAGAACAAAACAAAACAAAAGCAAACAAACAAAAGCCGATTTGTAGTTGGCTGTGGACAGAGTTGGAGTGGGGTGGATTACCAACAGGCGATAGGTAACTTTTGGGCATTATGGAAATGTTTATTATTTTGATCATGATGATGGCTTCATGAGTGTATGCATATATCAACAGTGGCATTTTGTACCTGTTAAATATGTGCAGTTTATTGTCTCAATTATACCTTAATAATGCTCTAAAATTAATTAATTAATTGGATTGAAATAGCTGTTCTTCTGAGGAGCCGTAAAATTTTGCTACCCTAAACAAAGTGTGGTGTGTACTGTCTGGGGGATGGAAACACTTGAAGCTTTGACTCTGGTGGGGCAAAGGCAGTACATGTAACCTAAACATTTGTACCCGTGTAATATGCTGAATTAAAAAAAAATTAAAAAAATATGAATTTTCCTAAATCACAGGTAAGTCAAGAAGGATTTTTTTTTTTAAAGAGCATTAAATTTTATCAATCTTCTTTTTTCAGTGTGGTCAATTATCCTAAGATAGGGAGCACAATGAACATATTTTGTTGTTTCATAGCAATGTGCTGTTCTTTTTGATATTGGTATCTTATCTTTTACATCTGCAATTAGCTGGAGCTGGCAACTTCAGGAATAAATCCTGCAGTCAACATGTTGGCACTTAACCCCTACACTACCCACAAATCTTTCTCTTAGAGCAGAAACTTCATTTGGGATTGTCAGAAACACGTATATACTGAGATCAGGTGCAAAATCTATACCTGTTCAAAAAGAGGGCCAATCTCTGAAAATTAGGATTTGACCATCCTACAAGAAAAAGTTCCATTTTTTGTTTCTCAAAAGGAGTCTAATATCCAGCTAAAAGAAGTAGCAGATCAAAATCTATAATACCTGGCCTGACCCAATAGACCACCTGCTCTATTGGGCCTCAGTTTTCTATCCCAAACTATTGGTTGGTTGGGTTAGATAATATTTAATAGTGCTTCCTATAATGCACTTCTAGAACTGGTTGCTAGAAGCCATTTTGCAGCTCATCCTTAACCTACCAAAAGCAGCTGTATTTTTATTCCAAATGTTAAATATTTAATCAAATCTAAGGTAAAACCCAAATGTAATTCATTAAGAAACTTGGTGTTAAGTCAAATGTAACAGACATGAAAAATGCCTTTTCATTAGTGTCCATTGGCTTCATTGGTACAAGAATTCTGGCTGATGGAATGCATAGCAAAATCATTCTCTTTTTAAACAAACTGAATGTGTCTGAGTAAAAATAAAATAAAATAAAAGCCAGGAGGCTTTCCAATTACCTTTTACTAATTGTGATGCATTGATTTTCTATGCTGCATTGATGTCTACAGATCTCTCCTTTGGCTAATCCAAAAGATGAATGAATTTAATGAAAGTTTTTATTTCAAAGTGTGCATAAAAGTAAAGGCTGGAGAAAGGCCCATGAGCACGTAAGTGTGCACATGCACACACAGAGGCACACATAGAAGGTGGACAAAAGACACATGGTGCAATTTTTATGTAGGGGGAGTGGTAGAGACCACCATCAAAGAATCTTTTGTATACTGTCTTATTTTATTTTTGTCCCTTGATTATAGGTCTTGAAAAATTTAATCTCTCAAAAAATAACAGTAACTAAATTTTTAATAACTATGTTTTAAATAATAAGGATTTGGCTTTCCTGTTTGTCTGTTAGTCAGACTTAGGAAAAAACCCCAACAATTCAGATATGAATTAAACATAATCACACCAATTTTATGAAACTAGTATCAATAAAAGGAAGGAAGAAAGGAGGAAAGGAAGGAAGGATTGGGGATGTAGTTTGAACCTGGGATCCCTGCAAGACAATTACATAATAAACTCGTATTGGCACAGTAGTCCCCCCATATCTTATCTGAGGATTCGCTTTCTGTGGTTTCACTTACTCGTTGTTTCAGTTACGGAGATCAACTGCATCCGAAAATACTACATACAATAAGATATTTTGAGAGAGAGAGAGAGAACATTCACATAACTTTTATTACAGTATATTGTTATAATTGTTCTATTTCTCTTACTGTGCCTAATTTATAAATTAAACTTTATCATAGGTATGTATGGATAGGAAAAAACATAGTATATACAGTGTATAGGGTTCAGTACTATCCACAGGTTCAGGCATCCACAGGGGGTCTTGAACCATATCCCCTGTGGATAAGCAAGGACTACTGTATAGTTCTCAAAGTCTAGTTTATTCAATCTTATTACCTAGATTATTCTGAGTAAAATTTAGCACCACATTTTTTTTAAGTCTCTCTAAATAAAGGGATCAACAATCTTGGGATATAGTCACACCCAGGCTTGCTTTTAACCAGTGTGCTCATCTGAAAAATGGGGATAATGTCATTCACCTGATTGAGTTTCTCATAACCACAGTTAAGTGTTAAATAACTTGCCCAAGATCACACCAAGCACAAATGACAGAGATGGGATGCATACCTCATTCTTTCAACTTCAAAATTTCTTTTTTGGGAGAAAAATGATTCCCAGTGGACTTTTGGAAACTTTTTTGAGTTTGTAGATTTCCATATAAGGCCACATGGGGACCTCGGTGGGTGCTTACAAGGTCACCCCCTGGAACCAGAGAGACCCGGGTTTGAATCACCATTTTGCCACTTACTAAATGAGGAATGTCTCTTGACATCTCTGAGGGCTTCATCTATAAAATGACAATGATAATGGTACTTACACGAGAGTTGCAAAATTAAATGATATACAAATTTAAAGCATTTGTTACAGTCTGACACTCAGCAAGTGTTCTATCACTGCTATTATTTCATTCCAGTTGGATAAACATGGAACTCCCATGTAGGTTACTCTTTCCACTGTGAAACAATCATTTCTCAAATGTTATTTCAGGTTTAATTTTTTTTTAAAGTTCAGATGTATAGTTTTGAATTCCCCTTCAATTTTGCTGCCTGTTCTCAAAAGCCTTCAAATACATTTGAAGGTTGCATTGGGGAAGGGACACTTGGGAGATATCATCATGGCAACCACTGGTGGTTTTTCTTTTCTTTCTTCCTTTTTTTTTTTTGAGGCAGAATCT
The DNA here is from genome assembly GCA_004363605.1 of Indri indri. NCBI lineage: Eukaryota > Metazoa > Chordata > Mammalia > Primates > Indriidae > Indri > Indri indri. The sequence goes on from RJWJ010012188.1 coordinate 19,688, forward strand.
CCCTCTGTCGCCCTGGGTAGAGTGCAGTGGCGTCATCAAAGCTCACAGCAACCTCAAGCTCCTGGGCTCAAGCGATCCTCCTACCTCAGCCTCCTGAGTAGCTGAGAGTACAGGCGAGCACCACCTTTTTGGTAGAGATGGGGTCTTGCTCTTGTTCAGGCTGGTCTTGAACTCCTGACCTCAAGCTATCCTCCTGTCTCAGCCTCCCAGAGTGCTAGGATTACAGGCATGAGCCACTGCACCCAGCCCACTGGTGCTTTTTGACAAGGTCTTGAGAGTCAGTGACATTTAGGGAAAAGAGGTCTTCAAAATGCTCTTTATGATGCATTAGGCATGGATCATTGGCAAGGCTCAGAAGTACAATGAGACATTTGCAGGAGTCTGCACTATCAGCAGCCCACAATGAGCCCATTCTTGTCACCACAGCCTCTTAACATCTCAGTTCTAAGAATTACAGTGATGGTTGACACTTCATTTGAAAGAACGGGCTGAACACATTAGCAGATGTACTTTTAAAGTTTTTAAATGTTTCCGTGTAGGACGGCTATGTTAAAAAGGCACTGAGTACATTAATGCACTAAGAATATTAAGAAATGAGATATATTCTGTTAATTTCATATTTGACAAAGCTCTTTCTAAATAGCTATATTTATATCCACATACGTAAATATCTAATTTATCAATAAAGTCTATTTATACCATACCACATTGAATCAACAAAATATCTAGAACTCATATAATTGTATCCTGTTACTATTTTTTAATCATTTTTCTCCATTGGGGTAATTTTCAGATAGTTCCCTCCTTGCCGAACAATTTCCTGTGATAAACTCTAGATGGGGTTATCATTCTATCTCAGGACATATGTGAAGGGAAAAATGTAAGAAAATTTAACTGACTTTCCTTCCTTAGTCAAACTTTCCTTTGTAGAATAAAATGAGCTTCGCAACTATTGAAAAATATATGTAAATGTTCATACAGTTAATATCATGGGAAGTGCTGAGAAGGGGGTGGAAAGCTTGTTTACTTTCTTTTTTTTCCCTAAGCTAGTCAAAGTTAGCAATGAGAGGACATTTACTTTCTTAACTAATAGTTTTGGCCAGTTAGCCAGATTGTTGGTTACGGGTTTTAGAATGGAGACAGCTTCGAAAGCAAATTATTTGTATATTGTCTGTCAAATTGTCAAGAAGAAAATCAATAGTATATGAAGACTTCCCTTATCTGAATTTTCTCTCCATTTAGTGGGGACAAATTTCATCCATGATAGAGTCTTTTGCCTTTTATGAGCAATATCACTGTATCTTCCAAACTTCAGTGTATTAAACACTGGTTCCAGTTCTATGGGTCATTACTTAACCCAAACTCTTTAGATTTTGACTTGGGTAATGAACATTTCCTCTTCATTTGTCTTTGGACTGTGAAGTAAAATATCTCTGAATATAGAACACTTTAGTTCCACAAGCAAGCTCCACTGACTCCAGTCTTTTTATTTCCAGATTCACTTGGATGTGATACAAGGGTCTGGGGCTTGGTATGAGGGTAAATGTGATGTAGGTATTTCAAGTTCCACAGGACCCACATTAGATTGCCTCTTGCTCGCCTGCCCCACTCTGATCTATCTTGCTTATTCCCCAAATTGCCTTTTTTGGAAATGACATATCACCCCCCCCATCAATATCATACCATTAATGACTCACCTTTGACATCTCTCTTTCCTTCACTCTTTGCCTATCCCATATGACAAACCCTGTCATTTCCAGTTCCAAAATATTTCTCTATCTCGCTATCATCACCTTAGTTTAAGACACTCTAATTTCATGCTTCCTTTACCTCAATGGCCTGTTTTTTCCCTAATTGTACTGTTTTCCCTTCTGTGTCATTTTCTGCACTGCAGCCAGATAGACCATTGTAATAGGCAGTTTTATCAGGTCACCACACTGCTAAAAAGACTCCAGGATCTTCTTCACACCATTAAAACAAAAACCCAAGTCCTTAACATGTCACAGAAGACCCTACATGGTCTGGCCTCCACCAATTTCTACAGATTCATTTCCTGCTCTGTCACGTCACTCACCGTATTCTCTCCACACTGGCCTTCTCTCAGTTATTTTAACTTGCCAAATTCTCCTACTCTTCCCTCCATGCTTTGCTGGCATATCCAGCTCAGACTTTAGGTCTCAGGATCTGAGAGGCCTTCCATAGCTTCTCTGCACCCCAGTTACACTCCTAGGTAAAATAGGTTCCCCTTGCTTACTCTCCGTGATACTTGTTATTTTTCTTCACGAGGCCTCTTCCCCATTGTTGTGCATTTCTGAAAGTATTATTGGATGTCTTTTCCCTACTAGTTTGGGCTCCACAAGGAAAACACCACAGGTTATTCAAATTTTAAACTCTATACCTTTTTCTCCTTAGAATTTCAATACCCCTCCTTCCTCCTTTCTTAGCTTATGACCTCCTTTTTTATTTCACCGAAACAAATTGAAGCAATCAGAAGAAAATTGTTCCAGCTTCCCCATGACGAATTTGGCAAATGCCTGCATCTTCTGCTGATTCTTCTTTCATAGAGGAGGAAATGTTGAGCTCTTGTCCAATTTCCTCTCCCCACACACCTTGTATACCAGACCTCATACCTGTCATCTGCTTAAGAACTTCAAGCTTCCACTCACCACTTTCTCTTCTGAATCATCCATTTTCTTCTTGTTGCTAAATTATTCTCATCAGCATAAACACATGCCCTAATAGATTGCACCTTTAAAAAGTCCTGCTCTAGGCCGGGCGCAGTGGCTCACGCCTGTAATCCTAGCACTCTGGGAGGCCGAGGCGGGCGGATCGTTCTGAGCTCAGGAGTTCGAGACCAGCCTGAGCAAGAGCGAGACCCTGTCTCTACCAAAAATAGAAAGAAATTAATTGAACAGCTAAAAATATATAGAAAAAATTAGCTGGGCATGGTGGCGCATGCCTGTAGTCCCAGCTACTCGGGAGGCTGAGGCAGGAGGATCACTTGAGCCCAGGAATTTGAGGTTGCTGTGAGCTAGGCTGACACCATGGCACTTACTTAGCTCGGGCAACACAGTGAGACTCTGTCTCAAAAAAAAAAAAAAAAAAAAAGTCCTGCTCTAGATAGTATCAACTTTGTGCATTTTTCTTTACAGCAAACTCCTCCAAAGTGTTATCTGCATTCTTTTTTATGCATCTCCACTATATATCCTCTCCTCTATCCATTTCTGCCCTCCCTACTCCTGGTAACTATACTTGTCAAGGTTACTGGTGCCTTTATCTTGCTGATTCCATTGGTCACTTCTCAAATCTCATCTCATTTGGCCTTTTATCAGCTTTGGAATGGTTGATCATCCTTTGTTGAAATATTTTCCCCCACATAATTTTAAGATACCCCACACTCTTATTTTTCCTCTTATATCCTAGGCTGCTTCTTCTAAGATTTCCTTTCAGCCTGTTCTCTTTCCTATCTTTATATTGGGTCAGACTGGAGCTCAGATTTCGTACATCGTCCCATCTTTAGCTCTTCTTTAGCCTAGATGATGTCATTTGATTCTTAGGCTTTAATTCCCATCTGTATTCTGAGAGCTCCTAACTGTGTATACCCCTGGCCTTCCAGGATGTACATATGAATGAGTGGAAGACATCATGTTTCTCTTTGCAAAGAAAAGACACAGCAAGCCCAAATAAGAGTACCTGAAGGAATCTTGTCATTAGTTCTGATTATCTTGTGCCACTGTCATCAATTTTCTTCTTTGTGGTTTGAATGATGTCCTTTTTTAAGGACTCAAAGTCCTTAACGTGTTTTGGCTGATATACAGAGTGTATTTTACATATAAATGTTCCTCCCAAAAGGTCCCCTTATGAGCTATATTGGAATGCCACTACTAGTGCCAACACTTCAAACAATTTTATGAAGATTTGAATTAAGAGTAGGAAATCAAAGGTGCTCATTGCAAATTGGCTTCTCTGCCTTCCCAGGAGTCAATTTCGACTTTCAAACAGTTAGGAAAATCATGAGTATTACTTTTTTGGTTATTAAATGTATGAGTGACACTAGAATTTCAGGTTGTGTTTTACTGAGGTTTGTGATTTAAAGCCTCAGATACTTGTTATGATATGCATGGTTGTTTAAAATGAATAAAATATCTGGAGAATTATTTATCTCCTGGGAAAAGTAGATCAAATGAATTAGGATATATCAAAACACAATATGGCCAGGTTTTTGTGGATCATCTACAAGATTGATTGAGGTGCCTCATCTCCTTTTATTATGTGGTAAATTTTTACGGGTTGTTTAGATTTGTCCTTTTCAAACTTCAGTGGTGATATCTGCAGTGGGTTAAAATATTAGTGATTCATAGGGGTGCTAAAATTCAAGTGTTAAACAGGGCACATTGTCATGGAGTGTCTGTTTTAACTGATGGTTCCGAAGGGAAATGTTTTTAATATTAAAACAGGCTTGATCATATTATCAAGCATGCTTTTATGATACACTATACTTAAATGACATTTCACACTTGGGGTGACTACATAAGACTTCCCGATACTCCCCTAGCCCCAGGGTTATGAGTTTACTCTTCCCTGGAGTTAGAACTGCATTGGTGAGAAATTTGAATAGCACATATGCTTCTGGAGGTCACATAAGTAATATCATGTTTATCTCTACTAGACTCCAAGCTCTCCCAGAGGAGGGCTATATCTTCCTTTATTTTATGGCCCAGCAAGCAGCACAGTGCTTGGCACAGAGATAAAACTCTGATAAAACTTGTTGACTGGAACTAAACTAGATGGAATATAGAATTTTCAAAAATAATTTCTAAGGCAAAAACAGAATGTCTACAGGTGTAGAAAGGTTATATTGTTCTCAGGAAAAATGAGTTTCCTGATTCTCACATGGAGCAGTGGTTTGTTGGACCTAAGAGAATTAGGGAATCACTGGCATGGAAAAGGGGTGACAAGGCAGCTCTGTGGCTGCTGTCAGAGAGTCATTGGAGCATTGCCAGAAACTTAAGGTACAATGATTTGATGTGCATTCACAGACCCAGACATGATTGACTAATTATAGTAGATGGGGATCTGCATCTACAGTAAGATAGACAAATCATGGTATATTCACAGTACGCAGCAATGAGAGTGAATAAACTATGGTTACACAGAACAGTAGAGATGAATCTCATGGAGTTAGAGATCACTCTTTGTGATTCTACTTATACAAAGTTCCAAAGAAAAAAAGAAGCAAAACTGACATACAATGTTAGTAGTCACCCTAATCAGCATAATAGTTACCCTCGTCAGGGTAATTTGAAGGAGGAACAAGGGGGCTTTGGAAACTGTGGCAATGCTTGTTCTTTGGTTGCTGGTTGTACAGAAGTGTTCACTTTGTGAAAATTCATCAATTTGTATGATTATAATTTGAGTACTTTTATGTAAGTATAAAAAATAAAAGCAACTAACCAAAATAAATTGCGATCCGGGGTTAGAGAACACCCAGGATTGCTAGAATCCACCCAATAGTACAGAGACAGCATGACAGCATCATAGGGGAGACTAACTTGTAGAAGGACAAGGGTCTGAGAATAAACGGGCTGGGGTTATTTCAGCTGACTTATATCAAAGTCTCCTGAGTTTTATTCTTTTTTGTCAAGCAGTAAGGATTCTGGGTATCAGGCCAATAAGGGCTAGGCTATTGGAGGGATACATTAATGAAGAGTCTTTAAAAGTAATTTGGAATTTTCGATCTGAGAAAGGAGCAGTGCAGATTTTTAATTTTTACTAATTCTTCCAGTGTTTTCAGCAGGAAGGGACATATGTCTGGAGTTGGCTTTGGGACTCCTTTTGCTCTACTCAGTTTTCAGGAATATCAGGAATTGCTGCTAGCTTTTGTTGAGAAATAGTTTTAATAGTCATACAAAAATATGATAATAATTGGAAGGAGTTCAAAACTGTTTATACTGCGGCCTTATCTCATGTTCTGCCCAAGTTAATTTAGGTGGAAGATAAGTGTTGAATCTTTTATTCCTTTTATTTCTAAGCCAAATGAGTTAGAATCAATCACTCTTCCTATATGTTAGGTGGCATTCAAAGGGGTGTACTTTTTCTCATTCTTAACATGGAATCAAAATGATATAGGCTTTGTGATATTGGTGTGGGGCCAGTTAGAAAAATCATAGGTTATTAGACAAAAATCATCCTTCCTTCTGTGTGCATGCATGCATGTGTGTGTGTGTGTGTGTGTGTACTCTCACTTGTGTGTGTGTTACGTGACCTGCTCTGGAGATGCCAGAAGAAGTTGTGTTTAAGGCGTAATGAATTACATCTCATAAAACTGTTTTGTTATTAAAAAATTTTAATTGTGGTAAAATACATGTAACATAAAATTTACCATCCTTACCATTTTTCAGTGTATAGTTCAGTAGTGTTAAGTATATTCACACCGTCATACAACCAGTCTCCAGGACTTTTTCATCTTGCAAAACTGCAACTCTATTAAACAAACTCCTCACTTTCCCTTCCTCCCAGCCCCTGGAAACCACCATTCTACTTTCTGTTTCTGTGAAACCATACACTAAAGCTTTCTTCTTTTCTTTTCTTTTTTTTTTTTTTTGAGACAGGTCTCGCTCTATCGCCGTGGCTAGAGTGTTGTGGCATCATCATAGCTCTTACTGCAACCTCAGACTCATGGGTTCAAGCAATCTTACTGCCACAGCCTCCAGAGTAGCTGGGACAACTGGGACAACAGACTTGTGCCACTATGCCCACCTAATTTTTCTATTTTTTGTAGAGATGGGGTCTTGCTCTTGCTCAGACTGGTCTTGAACTCCTGTCCTCAAGTAATCCTCTTTCCTTGGCTTCCCTAAGTGTTAGGATTACAGGCGTGAGCCACCACACCCAGCCTGAAAGCTTTGTTTTAACTTTTCACTCTGAGCCTGGCTTAGACTAAGACTACAACTGAAATAATTTTACTGATCACATAATGTTGAGTTTAGAAGGCTGACTGGGTTATCCTGTAAGTTATAGCAGAAGCCACAGAGGTCAAGATTGTAGGTGAAACCAAATGGTCTATAATAGCCATGCCTTAGATGTGCCATTAACATCTCCTTGAATCTTTGGCTGACTACATTTGCAATAGGGAAAGGAGGAATAGGATAATCAGAGACCCCAGCTATAGGGCTTGATGGCATCACCTGATATCCACCCACCCACCCCAAATGGAAGAGGTGGGTAGAGGCAGTGGTCTCAGAGTGTGCAGAGTTAAGCAGTTATTGAGTGCCCATGATATACTGCATGCTTTTTCATGACCTTCTTCGTAGGTCACCTAATTTTAATCCTCATGTTAATATTATGAAGTTGGTTATGATTGTACCTGTTTTACGAGCAAGGAACCAGGAACTAAGAGAGTTGACTACTTTACCCAGGATCCCAAAGTTAATCAATGATAGAGATGGTATTTGACTTTGGTGGTATTCTACCCTTCTTTACTTTATGTCATGCAGAGGTAGCTGTGGTAATATATTCATGATATACATTATTCTTATATTAGGGATGATCAAACTGAGATAAGTTAGGCTAAGCAATTTTTCCAAAATTACACATTTAGCAAGTGGTAGAAATAGGACTTGAAATCAGGACATTATTAAAAATAAGCTGCAAGCCCTTCCTAGATTTGGGACTATCTTTACACAAAAGTTTGCAAAATTCTAGCAGTTAAGAAAGACATTGGTAGTTGGGAAGTCTGCATGTGCAGAAATAATACTAGTGTTGTAACATATGGCAATGCCTTCTTCACAGGAAATGAAGCGGGGGGGTTTCATTTCATGGAAGCCCTTGAATGACCCACCTAAGAATTTGTTCTTAATTTCGTAGGCAATCAGGGGTTTTTTGAAGAACCTTGATTGAAGGTGATCAGAGCTTGTGCTTTTAGAAAAATCAATGCATACATTAGAAGGTGAAGCAACTGAATGTAAGCACTCTCTCTCCACACTACTAAAATTGGAACGACTTTATTGCCTCTCTGCATTCCCTTGACCTTTTCCCAATATCAGTTGGGAAACCTACTGTTACTTAACATTTAACACAAGGCATTCTTTTTTCCCAAAGGCATTTGAATAGTAAGGCTGAGATCTCAAACTGTTGCGTGTATACAAAAGAAGACATTTTAATATAAGCCAGTAATCCAGAACAGTGTTTCAGTGATGAAGGCTTAAATATAAAATCCTATGTGTTGTTTCTTAGGTGACTTTTAGACAAACGAAATGGAAACTATGTTGTAATGCAGTTTACTTAAATATAAGTTTACATAAACTTATATTTATGTTTATGTTTATATTTAGGATTTGGCGCCATGAGCTATTTTCTATTTCTCTTACTTACTTCATATTCTTCTCAATGACACTAGAGGTCACTCAGACCCTGTCTTTAATTTAGTTTTGCCATTGTTCATTTAAGAGGCATCTGAATTCCTGTTGTGGACTTGCATTTCTCTTTATGAATTATACAGCTTACCTCTCTTAACCTGCTAATGTTAGTGTGTAACATTCCCTATTACACTGATAGTTTAATTGACAAATTAACTTGTGTTAGTTTGCCAGATACTGGCACAAATGAGATTTTTCTTCATCTCCTCAATGGTTGATGTCCGCAATAGAGAAACGGGTTGACTGGATGCAGAATGGTTCTAATTTCAGAAAAATCAATGCTATACCCATAGTGTTCAGCCTGCATTTCTTCAAATATCGTATGCTCAGTCTTATAAAATAGGCTCTTATTTTTTGGTTTCGGTCTGTTTTTAATGTTTTTTTATTAGTCTTCTATGGACATATCCTCAAAACATTAGTTTATTCTTCGTATTAATTAGATTGTCCATTCAGTTAACAATTGTTTATTAAATACATATTATGTGCAAGAAACTAAGACAGGCATTGAGAACACAGAGGTGAATGATACTAAAAATGGCTCAATAGACTTTTTTTTTTTTTTTGAGACAGAGTCTCACTCTTTTTGCCTGGGCTAGAGTGCCGTGGTGTTAGCCTAGCTCACAGCAACCTCAAACTCCTGGGCTCAAGCAATCCTTCTGCCTCAGCCTCCTGAGTAGCTGGGACTACAGGCATGCGTCACCATGCCCGGCTAATTTTTTTCTATATAGTTTTAGTTGTCCGATTAATTTCTTTCTATTTTTAGTAGAGACGGGGGTCTCGCTCTTGCTCAGGCTGGTCTCGAACTCCTGAGCTCAAACGATCCGCCCGCCTCGGCCTCCCAGAGTGCTAGGATTACAGGCGTGAGCCACTGCGCCGGCCTCAATAGACTTTTTATTCACATCCCTCTAAACTCTAAAATGTTGTGATGCTGGGAATGGGATTTCTTAAGCTCTTGAAGCATAAATTTAGTAAACTCAAGGGAAAGGAGGTGACCATATTCTTCCATTTCTTATAGTTTTCTTTCTCCCTCTTTACTCCTTCCTGCAAGTACACTGGTGGGCACTTGTTCTTGGGGGTTCCAGGTAACTAGCACCTAAATGACATCTGGAGGTAAGTGATTTTTCTGGCCACCTGAACCTGTGGTGACTGTTAAGGTATTGGCCATCAAAAGACTTGCCCAAATGGAACATTGTCATACAGTTTCACAAAGTACTTGATTGACAAAGTTTTGTTATACACATAAGGTTTCTGGATGCCACCAAAAAAAAAAAGCAATCTTTGCTTTTCCTTTATTTTCTTCCTTGGAAAACTCCTTGGGAATATGAAAACCACAAGATGGTTGAGAGCAGCAATTCTCAAATTTTAGTGTGATTCAGAATCAACTGGAGGGCTTTTAAAAGCACACATTTCTGGGCCACATTCTGAGAGTTTCCGGCTAGTTCTGGGACAAAGGCTGCGAATGTGTATGTCTAATAATTTCCCTTAGTCCCTCTTTATGAACTACTTGTTTAGAGGATAGAGCACTGCATTTTGAGTTGGTAGACTCAGCTTTTAGCTTTAGTTTTACCACAAACTAGTTATGTAAAAATGGATAAGTGATCTAACCTTATGTGACGTTAATATTTTATACAAGTTTGCTTATAACTCCCTTATAGTCACTTCAAAATAATTGCAACCTAACATTTATGAGCATTGTTTTTCTTTTTCTGTCCTCCTCACTTTCCCCATTTCTCCTGGATCCGATTTAATCTAACTGGAGTCCCCTGAAGACACTATGATCTTCCATAATTCATTGCTTTTGTTTATGCTATGTCCTGGAACCCTCTTCTCCCATTTGGTTAACTTGTTAACTTCTGCTCATTCTTCATGTGCTAGTTTAGCACTCATAACTGAGAAGCTTTACTTAACTTGGCCCCACCTCCAACTCCCCTTAGTAGAGTTGGTTATTCTCTTTAAAGACTTCTTATATTACTTTGAACATAATATTTATCATATTGATATCAGGCTCTTATTGATTCATTGGACAGCTGCTTCCCTGAGAGGAGATAGAATTTTGTTCATCTTTATGTTCCTATTACCTAGTGCTTTCTAGTACAAAGCTGGCATTCAATAAATGTTTAGTGCATGATTAAATCTATACATATTTGCTTTCCTTTCTATATTGTGAATTCCTAGATGGACATCTGGATCATTTTTGCTTTTTTGAGAAACTCATCTCTTTACACATTATAGTTCAATTTTAATGAAGGTTAAATTGCATAAAAAATGAAAGAGTTAGAATAAGAAGATGTTATATGTCTTTTAGTGAAACTGTCTCCAGATTCTAAGTGCAATACTGACTTTGTATTTTTGCATTGTGCAGTTACTATAATTGGATACGATTTTAATAACAATACTTCACATTTAGCAGTGCCTTTGCGCCATGGACTGCACTCAACACATTTCAGGGATTTTTGCAATTTTTACAACCTACAATGTGAGTTTTGTTGTTATATGTGTTTTATAGAACAAAATACTGAGGTTTGACTAAGCAAGGTTACATATTTAATGATGAATTTGGGATTCATACTCATTACATTATTATGTTAAAAACAATTTTGAGAGGGGGAAAAACATTTAACCAATGAATTTTTGTTGCCAATCACGTCAACGTTTAATATAATATTCAGAAAAGTCAATGAAAGCAGGATGCAGTGAATGTCCTTGTCTGAGAAATAAGATGGAAACAAGTTGTCTAGGATTGTCCTAAGATAGAATGACTTCGTGAAGTTTTAATAATGTGTCACAGCTTTTTAGCAGGAAAAGCAAACATACATATTATATGTCATTGGTTCTGGAATAGAGCTCATGCTAAGCAGGAAAGCTGACATAATTCCCTCTCTGTTGTTAGGCTGTCAAAACTCAGGCTAAAAGGAGGTAGTTACTGTTGAATGAATTAAGTCTCCCATGTTCCTAGGACCCTGGTTCTTCAAGATCAAGAGCTAGAAAAAGCATGAGTTTTTTCTACGTACTAGTGAAAGCACTTGCTTACTTTGTTTCAGTGCTGGTCATAGTTTTGTGTACTAACAACACATCCAAACAGGAAGGAATTTTGTTCCAGTCCCATTTGATCTAAAGGTTGCTTACATAGTTTAATTTGGCTATCAGATTCAAGTAAATAAAATCTAGGCTGTGGCTGTCATTAGTGACATTATGGTCATTAGTGACTTAAGGATTCTTTTTTTTTTTTTTTTTTGAGACAGAGTCTCACTCTGTTGCCCAGGCTAGAGTGCCATGGTGTCAGCCTAGCTCACAGCAACCTCAAACTCCTGGGCTCAGGCAAGCCTACTGCCTCAGTCTCCCAAGAGGCTGGGACTACAGGTACGCGCCACCACGCCCGGCTAACTTTTTTCTATTTTTAGTTGTTTGGCTAATTTCTTTCTATTTATAGTAGAGACGGGGTCTCACTCTTGCTCAGGCTGGTCTCAAACTCCTAACCTTGAGTGATCCACCCGCCTCAGCCTCCCAGAGTGCTAGGATTACAGGCGTGAGTCACCTTGCCTGGCCTTAAGGATTCTTTTTAACCTAGGAATTTATAATTATAATGTTTTAGTCTGGGTCCAAGCACATATCCCCCTACCACTTAAAGTTGAGCCTGAGACAAGGACTTGATGCAGGGTGCTGTGGACTGAATGTGTGTTTAAACCCCAAATTCATATGTTGAAATCCTAATCCCCATTGTGATGCTATTTGGAGGTGGGGCCTTTGCAAGGTAATTAGGGTTAGATTAGGTCATGAGGGTGGGGCCCTCATGATTAGATTAATGCCCTTATAAAGACAGGAAGAGACAGGAGACCTCTCTCTCCTTCTGCCATCTGAGGATACAACTGGCAACTTAATCTTGGAGTTCTAGCCTTCAGAACTGTGAGAAGTAAATATTTGCTGCTAAAGCCACCCAGTCTATGGTATTCTGTTATAGCATCCCAAACTGACTAAGACACAGGGAGTTTATTTTGGAGATGATCACAGAAAACAGAAGTGTGGGAATAAGGAGAGAGAGATAAGAAAAGAAGAAAACAGTAAAGTGTATGTTAGTGAGCTGCTTACTGCTTTGAATTGTCCCACTGGAGGACAAGGAAGTTGAGACATTTATCCATGGACTTTCATCCCCTATAGGATGAAGATTACCTTGGTGGGCATAGACTCCCTCACGTTACTGGTTTGCACCTGCATGTGGCTAAGCTGCTTTCCCCGGCTTTTGAGAAAGCAGTACAAAGGGGCACCACTGGACATTGGCAAATATGCCTGGAACTGTCCACCAAATCAGTGCTGAAATTAGGGTGACCGAGGGGACATGGCACAATTAATCACAAGTGCCTGCTACAGATAACAAAAAGAGTTTCCTAGGAATAGTGTCCAAAATGATGAAGTGAATTGTTTACACTCTACTAATTCTTTTATATATTTCTGTATGCTTTTTTGTGTGTTTTGAGAGATTATAACCACATCAAATGATATTCACTTTAAGGTTGATGTTAGTGCCACTCTCTCATCATTAAAAATTGGAAAATGCCAATTTTTGGCCAGTTTTGAAAAGACCACAAACAAGAATGAAAACTTTAGTTTTAAAGCTCATTAATAAGTGACTTTTACTAGATAGTCAGGTCATTGGATGAATAGGTAAGTATAAGGCTAGAAAATGATGTGCATTTAATATAATAGCATTCCAAATTTTTGATTTAAAAATCATCTTATTTCTTATTTCCTATTGCAGAAAATTTGAAAAACCTAAATAAAAATACGAAGAAAGAAACCGTGTCAACCAGAACCACCCACCCCAAAATAATCACTGTTACTATTGATATAATTCTTCCCAGTCAAAAGTTCTTATTATAGATGTGACCAGGTGATTTTTTCTTTTTGATAATAAATGCCAGTTTCCTACTGAGTGTCAGGTAAGGAAACTATACTGAATGCTTTTTATTTGCTAGACATTGAGTTGGATGTTCTATACACCTTTCCTAATCCATCAGCCCCTGCACTGTTTGTTTTTAGGAAGCCACCATTCCAGCCCCAGAGGCCAGGCTACGTGCATTGGGTACTGCCTAGCGCCTGTCTCCTGTCATTGAGAGAGTGCTTTGTCTTCTACAGCCCCAAGTGAGCAAGTCAGAAAGGTTAAGGGCAGCCTGTGAAATGCTGAGAAGTGTTTTTTTCTAATGGAAATAAAAATGGAATACAGAGAGGCAGGAGGAAAGAGGGAAATACATTAGAGTAAAGCAATGAAAAAGAAATTTCCTTAAATTTATTTTCCTTCCAGCACTATGTTATGTCTGTTTTTAGGTTTGCTTGTTCAAATGACCAGGCAGATTTTCCCAATTAAACCATCATTTACAACCTTGCACATTCCAAATGTGTAAATAAACTTCCTTTGGGTTTGTCTGACAGGCATTTACTTTGCATCATCATTGGTGTTTGGACAACACTGCCAGAGATGAAAACAACTGCCATACGCCCAACTCCCTGAAAATGCCTTTTTCCTCCCTTTACCTTTGATGCAAATAAATAAAACCTGACCTACCGTGTCCTGCTTCTCCTCCTCCTTTTCCTCTCCAATTCAAGAATTTAATTTTAAAATTGTTATTTTTAGCCTTGTTCTCAACTGTGCCTATCCTCTGTCCCCACCATGCTGCTGATTGCTGATAACACAGCTGGCTACAGGGGTGGCGGGCGCAGTCTGCAAACATTGCAGATAAAATTGATTGAAAAGTGGGCTGCAGCTGATAGAGACCCCTCTGAGGCCTAGGAAGCAGGAGCTTCCCAAAGTGTTTGCTTTTTAGGGCGAAGTTTTTCAGCTGCACCTCCACGGGATGGGGGAAAAGGAGGATGTTACAAACTGTCCCTTCTGGGGTAGTCTTAGGAGTCAGGGGTGGGATGAGGATTCATGACTTGAGAAAATTGTAGTCTCTGGGGTCAGAGAAAGGGCTATTTTTGAAACTGTAGGAGAAAAGAGTCAGGAGATAGGCTGGATCCAGAGGTGGTCCAAGATGAAGCTTTGAGTTAAAGTCTAAGCAGAAATCCCAATCTCATAACCTGTAGGCCTCACCTAGAGGTGAGTTTTGCTTGGTTTGCGCAGTGTTTTTCTCTAAAAATGTATTTTTATGGTTGTTATTCAGCTATATATTCAATATTCAATTATGTATTCAACATGAAACTGAATATTTTATATTAATTAGATGGTACATATTCAAATATATATATATATATGCAAATGCTATGTGCCAAGAACTACTTTAAGCTCTTCACAAATATCAAATAATTTACATCTCATAGCAGCCCTATAAGTTAGGTTCCTATATTGTCTCCATTTTATGAATGAGGAAACTGAGGTACAGAGAGGTTAAATAACATGTGCAAATAACTTGTCATATACCTGCTATGTGATGTTAAAATAGATATTTTTACATATAAAACTAAAAATCAATATTTCTGGCTTATCTTGAATATTCAGAAGTTCTGGTGAATATTGGGCTTTCAATTTTTAGCATGCATGTCCCCATTGGATAGGACATGCATGCTATGGGTTGCCAGAGTCTTCACATATTTCTATTCTCTGTAATCAGCCAACTTTTATATTAATTTTCCTACTCCTAGAGGTATTTGAGAAAATAACCTCTGGGATAGATCCATAGTTTTTTAAAGCAAGGAGATAAGGTTTAGCAAAAGGAGGGGTTGGAAAATGGCAAGGGGGTATGGAAGTCCTGAGAAACTGCTTATAGGACACTGGTCCCAAAGACCCTGTCACCCACCTGAGTAGTGATTATAATAACTTCTCTATTCGGCAATATGTAGTAGATGACTTAAACTGATCTAAAAGCTAAGGATATACCTCTGGGTGAAATAGGAATAGAACTTCAAGTCTTGTGGAAGACAATCCTGGTGACCAGTGCCCACTCTATATACATTATAAAGAGGAGGGAGCGCTGACAGTGGTCACTCTGGGGAATCAGCTCTGAGGAGGTGACTTTTATTCTAAGAGCGTGAGTAGAAGTTAGCCAGGGGGATAAGTCACCACTTATGGCCTTGGAGATTATGTCCTGTAAATAGCTTTCCTGAGACAGCATTAGGAATAGAGAGCAGCAGTTGCAGATGCTGGAGAGAGCACAGCAGGCAGAGGAAACACACAAAAGACACGTGTCTGGGCAGAAAGGCCTGGAACGTGTTGGGGAGGACACTCACTAGCTGCATCTACTGGTTGAGGCATTGGCTTCTGAGTCTCAGTTTTCTTCATTTTTAATGTGGGGATGAAAAAAAATGTTTGCTTTATAGTTTTGCTGTAAAACTTACTTGTGGTAGTATATGCAAAGTGCTTAGCAGAGAACATGACACATTATAAAAGCTCACCAATATGGCTACTATGTCATATTAAATTTTTGTTCTATAATTATTGGTGTTGATAAAGATGATGAGATTAATGGTATTTTTTTATTATTGTTATTAGAAATTCCACTTGGGGCCATGGGAAGAGAAAACTTAGGATTTCCATAAGTACGCCTCATGAAGATCCAGATAGCAGAGCCAGGGATGAAATAATGTGCAATGAAGTGACCCTTAGATAATGGAGCAGGAGCAAATAAAAAGAAAAAGCAGAGCAAACAGAACAACAAAAAATCGACTCAAAAATGCTTTGACAAAATTTCTTCCTGTTATGAAAATATAGCAAAACAATTTCTCTATATCTGTGACTTTTGTAATTGATTGGAGAAGTAGAGAGAGAGAATTCAGGTTTGAACAGGCGATTGAGAGTTTCTCATATCCAAAGTAGAGCTAGAATCTGAAGTTCAAACCCTCATTATAAGCCTCTTTATGGCACTTACAATTCAGACACAACTTATTTCTTTGCACGAATAGGTCAGCTCTGCCTTGGTGTGATGTCCTAAAAAAAAAAAAAAAAAAGTGAGGGCCTCCTGCTAGAACAGCCCCACTGTCCTGTCAATAATTGTAATCTGAATCTGTCATATTTTGCCTCTATTAATATCTGGTTTCATTGCTCTCAAAAAAGATTGAGAACAAATGTCCTTTTCCCTGTGGTCTGTTCTCTCACTCTCACTTTCTATCAGGTTTTTCCTCTAAGAGACATAAGAGGGCGATGAGCTACAGGAAACAAGCTGAGCCTTATAGTTATAAAGTCTGGTTTAGAGGCCTTTCTTTTTTGCTCTCCCTCTCAGACTGTTGAAAACTACTGGCTCAACTGGGATGACATGCTCAAATGTGGGAGCTCAGGTGACATTTCTGGCTTTTTCTTTTTTGCTTCTCAGCATTCATTAGTTCTTCTACCAATAACAGCTTCTGGAGACTCATTTGGGAAGTGTACCTGTTCCTCTCTCAGACCATGAGCTGACCCACCCTAAGCTCTCTGGGGGTGGATGAGTGACCAGTCTGGCCAATCAGTTCATCCTCTCTCTGGTGCCACAGCGTTTTCTTCAGTGATGGGCACATGCCATAGTCAATCCAGTCAGAGGTAATATTCTGACATTTACTGGGGAGATTGGAAGGAAGTTGTTCTCCTTTGTGTTTTCCTTATAGTTACAAAGATGAAAGACTGTAGCTTCCAGAGACCACATAGAGAGATCTTGTTTGAGCATGAAACACACCCAGATGAAATAGAGACAGGGCGTAGGGAAAGGAAAGACAGACAGAGAAATATAGAGATAGATATTGATAAACAGAGAGAGAGATGCCTAGAACCAACTTTTCTACCAGCCTTTTTAGTTATATGATTTAACAATGTCCCTGTTTTACTTAAGCCAGTTTGAGTTGAATCTTCATTGATTTGCAACTCTACAAGTCATGACTAATAAATGTAAGCTCATAGACATCTGGGTCCCATACCAAGCTAAGCCTTTGAAGTCAGTTTGTTAATTCAGAAGGAGGAGGACAAAGAGAGGAAGGGAACCATGAAGCCAAATGACCCAGAAACATAGAGTCACAAACTTCCAAGTAGATGGACTGTGCTAACTTGGAGCTGGTTCTGAGCCATCGGGTGTGACAAATGGTATGATGTGTGAATTTAAAGGGATGCAGTAAAAGGTTGAATTTTTGACAGTGCACTTTGTGGCTGGAAAGCCCCAGTATGACAACTGAAGTTACACTTCCTGAGGGCGTGTGAAAGATTATCATCTTCAAATTCTGGTCCCATCAAGCTGTGTGTCCTATTCTTTATTTCCTGTGTTCTTTTTTTTTTTTTTTTGAGATAGAGTCTCACTCTGTCACCCTGGGTAGAGTGCAGTGGCATCACCGTAGTCACTGCAACCTCAAATTCCTGAACCTTGGCCTCCCAGAGTGCTAGGATTATAGGCCCGAGCTACCACGCCTGGCTGATTTCCTGTGTTCTTAACATATTATCAGTAAAGGCATTGGCGATTTGCAGGGGTGAGTTTTTAATAATTATTTATGGCTGGGAAATCCAACACATGGATCTGTCTTTGGCTTGGGGAAGGAGCAGGATGACTGGTAGCAGATGAACTTAGGCACTTATGCATTATTGCCTCTCAGGAATGCTGTGATTTTAGGTGGTTTCAGGTGCCACCATCTGAAACTCCCATTTATAATGATGTTGCAAATGGTTAGCTAGGCAGGTGCCAGGCAGTGTAGCATTTTATAGATAGTCATAAGGAAATTGGAGGGAGCTTACTTTCACTTTTCATTACCTATTTTAAGACAAGCCTCATTCTGCCTCTTCTGCTTTCCCTCCCAAAGCTAAATAACATCAGTTACTCCCAATAATCATCATATGATTTTTATTTCCCAAAAGCCCTTGAGTACAGAAACCAGTCTTATTCAAAAGTGCTTCCCCAGATTCTAGCACAGTTCCAGGCACGTGTTCGGTGCTCAATATATTCTGGGTAGTGGAATTAATTTCCCCATTATGTCATCTTTGTTTATAAATATTTTTTTGCTCACTCTGATTCTCCTTCTTCAAGATGCTGTTTTTCATTTCAAACTCCACTCAATTCTTTCTCGTCTCTCTCCACTTCTCATATAAATGAAGAGAGAGAGCGAGTTCTGGTTTCCTATGAGAAGAGGAACTCAGTCATGGTGGCCAGAGCCAATTGATTCCTAATTAAACGAAGCATAGAATTGAGCTGGGATGCATTTGTTCTGATTCAAAAGCCATCTCTCCTTCCTGCCTGACGATTGTGTCTCTTTCAGTGTCAGCACAATGTGGGCAGGGAGGAACTCTCTCTGCTCTGTTCCACTCCACGCAGGGATAAAGGAAGATATAAGCACAGATCGCTTTGTGATGAGGCAGAAGCCACTTGTTAAAGCAGGGGGAGAATTGGCAATAATAGGAGACTGCCCGAATGGAAAGGATGGGATCACAGGCAGTCATTCTTTTAGTAGCAGAAACTTTTCACTCCCCAAGAAGCAGGAAGGAAGCCAGCAGAGGTGATTAAGCCAGCGATTGGATGAAGAGCAGTCTGAGATACAGTCAGTGTGTAGAAGCGACTCAGCAGGCTTGCCGAGCTGGGGCTGAACCTACAGCTCCGTGAACCACCCTGAACACTTCCATCACCTGGAATATGCCAAGAACCAGGGCTTTAATTTGTTTGTGGCAGTGGACACTGATCATCAGATATCATGTTTATACCCACTCACTCATTCATGCATTCCGCAAATATGTATGGAGCTCTCTCTGCGTGCCAAACTGCTTGTTAGACAGTGAGGATTCATAGGTGATTAAGATAGTCTTTCACTAGAGGAGTTCCTAATTTAATGGCGGAAAATGATAAATGATACCATAGTAAGCCCTCCACAACTAGTAGCTATTATTTTCGCGTGCTGGGGATCCAGGCAAGTATTCATTAGTGATTATTTCATGCAACAACACTGAGAGGTAAATTCTATTTTTCTTTCTGCTTTCCAGGTAGAAAGAAACATGATCAACATTACCCAAAAATAAGTTGCAAAGCTAGGACTTGAACCCGGGTAGTTAAGAAGAAAGTACAAAATACTGTAATAACACAGGAGTGATCGACTTACTTTTTCTGGGGGGAATTCAGAGAGGTATTACTAAATAGGCACCCTTTGATTTGGGTCTTAAAGTCTCATTAAGAGTTCACCTGACAGACAAAGGTTACCAGGAGGGGATTTCAGCATTTGTAGTATGTAAGCGGGACTGGCCATAAGAAGTATTTCTGGATTTTTTTGTAAAGCCTAGGTAAGTAATAGCCTTCATTGAACAGCATATTTTGACAAACTATCTATGGCTTTAAGCATAAACATTTTCTTTATCCAGTCTGACTCTCCAGTTTTAATTATTTTATAACCTAGAGTCTCCCTCCTCTCTGATCCCAATGCTAGGCCCTGGAGTCTCTGCTTATTGTGGGATGTCGTTGCTCTCTCATGCTCTTACATACCTCCCTCATCTGGCTGGCTCCTCTTTTCTTGTGGACCTCATAGAAAACATCCTCTCTGACCCCCTTAAAGACTAGGTGAAGGTGGCCTCTTCTCTCTGTCCCATAGCTACTGTGTTATCCCTTCTCACACAGTCCTGGAAATCACTCTGTGTCTCCTCCACAGGCTGTGAGCACAAGAGCATCTTTCATCATTTTGAACAGGAGGTACTTAATAAATATCCTATCAATAAGTGAGTAGATGAATGATAAGATGAGAACAAGTTTACTTGCGATGTTATGGAGAAATTTGCCCAGATTTCCAGAATGCAATTTTGGTTGTGTGGTTAACATCAGGTTAAGTTTGGTTTGAGTTGTGTCAAAGTATAGCTCTTTGCTTTTCAATCACCCTCTTCAATGGAATCATTGGGGGAACAGGATCTTTACAACAATTTGTGATAATGAATAAAAATTATACATTTCTTTTAATATAGAATAGCTCCCTTTTAATTTTTATTGTGAAATAATTTTGAAAGTGACAGAAAATTTAGAAAAACAGTACAAAGAATTCCAGCTCTTGTTCACCCAGGTATATCCAATGTTAACATTTTGTCACATTTGCTTTGATATTCCTTCTTTCTATCAACATACTTTTTTTTTCTTCTGAAATATTTGAAAATAATTCCAGCCATGATGTCTGTTTAACCCAAAATACTTTAGTGTATATTTTTGAAAACAAGGACATTTTCTTACATAAATACAGCACAATGATCAAAATCAGGAAATTAGTATCAATATAACACTATTATCTAATCTGTAGACCTTATTCAAGTCAAAGTTAGTTTATAAGAAGCATTCAGTATTTTAAAAAGCATTTGGTTTGTCCTGTATTCTCATGCTTATGTAAGTGGGACATCTTTAACCATAAACTTGCCAGTATGGAATCAAGAGGCAAGAAAGGAAGGGTTGGGATTTTCCTGTTAGAACAAAAGGGACCGAGGCAGGATGAAGTCAGGACCCTTTCTAGAAATAGGCAGAAAAAGATAGATAGAGATAAAAGTGGAGGTGGAGGGAGGCAGGGGAGAAGCAGGGGGAGAGAGAGAGAGAGAGAGGAATTGAGAATGAAAGGAGATTTCAGATGTCTGTATGAGGACAGGCACCTAGTCCTACTCTTCCTCTGTTCAGCTTCCAAAGTCCCTGGTCCTTACTCTCTGGATTGAGAGAAAAATTATGCTGCGTGCCAGATTGGGCTCCTTTTGGTGAATGAGCCAGTGTGCCTTTCCAGCCATTGTGGTTTAGGGGATACACACACACACAGACACACACACACACACGACACACTCTCACACCCTACTAGCTGACTTTTAAAAGGCATTCTCTTTGTTTTTTTTTTGAGACAGAGTCTCACTCTGTTGCCTGGGCTAGAGTGCCGTGGCATCAGCCTAGCTCACAGCAACCTCAAACTCCTGGACTCAAGCGATCCTTCTGACTCAGCCTCCTGGGTAGATGGGACTACAGGCATGCGCCACCATGCCTGGCTAATTTTTTCTCTCTATATTTTTAGTTGTTTGGCTAATTTATTTCTTTTTTTAGTAGAGACGGGGTCTTACTCTTGCTCAGGCTGGTCTCGAACTTCTGAGCTCAAGCAATCCTCCTGCCTCGGCCTCCTAGAGTGCTAGGATTACAGGCATGAGCCACCGTGCCCGGCCAGGCATTCTCTTTTTGAAACTAAGCAAGGTTTTGCTTTCTCCTGCTATACCAGTTTGCTTTTCCAGATAATTCTCCTTTCCATACTTCAGTTTTACTCCTCCTCCAACATCGATGACAGCTAATGTGAATAAATATGTCAGTACTTCTGAATACAAAGTAACACTCTTTTCACAGTATACATATATAAAAAGAAAAAGCAGGTTGAAAACATCTAATGGATTGAAACTGTTCCTTGCCCCCAGTGTTCAGGAATGGCTGAAATTTAGCGATCCAGGGCCATTGTGTTAGGGGCTGCTGGGACCTGGTTCTTTGATTCTCATTTTCCATCACAGTGATCATGCCATCTGCTTTTTGTCACTTGTTCTTATCAGATATGCCACCACAGACCACACTGGATATGAGAAGCAGGCAGCACTGTCTGGTTTGACTCAGACATTCATGAGGGTTGCACCCACCCATACCCTCACCATATAAATTAAAGTTTCACTTTTTGGCAAGATTGGTCCTAGGAATAGCACATTGAGAAATGTAGGGAAAGAGGGCCAAGTCCATGTTTTTGTCCAGAGAGCAATCATTTGTCTATGCATTCTGCAATTATTCACAATTCTCGGTGATGTGGTTTTAATCTGTTTAGGAACAGAGTACACTTAGCTATAACCTATATCTAAATGTAAGTCTAGCCTCTCAAAAAATATAAGGATTTGGCAGCCAAAAGTAGTAATAGAGCCACCATCAGCATTTTGGTGTTTCATAATATTCTCTGGCTCAATGATTACTTCTCTGGTCTAGTGGATAATATTATTGCTTGGCATTAATTCAATCAGGTAACTTTTTAGTTTGTAAAGATCTTAAAGATGGCCTACATCAATCACTTCTTGATCTTTCCATGAACATGCCTCAGTTTACTCACTTGTGGCCCTCAATCCTGAACCTGTGGAGGAATTTAGTGGTCAGTGGAAGATATCCACTTTATCCTGCAGATAAGAATGATTATTTTTCATGACCTTCCAACCACAGAAGAGATTCTAAATACAAGATGTTCTTCTTTGAGTTAGGGACAGAGACTGTTGGCAAAGATAGAGAACGGAAATGGACTGGGAAGTGGACCCAGAATTCTGATCTTGAGTAGTTCTCTGTCTAGTTTAACTGTATGGTCATTGCTCATATGACCCAGAGATGCTGAAATTCTCCTTTGTTCTGGGACTAACACCACAAGGAGAGTTTTTATTATAACTCTTCTCTTCTGGTAATAATGAAAATGAAATATTAAGAGCTCTTCATTACAGGCCTTAGGGAAATACGCAAATATGTTACAACTTTCTAAAATATGTCCTGATTAAATATCTCATTTCTCCACTTCCATAATCGAGCGATAATAGACCAACTGATTGTGCTAAATGGATTCCAGCGAGCCTCACTGTCTTGTTCCATCAGGAGGGAATACTTATTTCTTCATTGTGTCATCTTTGTCTACAAAGAATAACTCATTTCTACTTTTCAAAGTAAATCTCTTAAAAAGAAAGAGAAAA
>RJWJ010012189.1:0-42567 GCA_004363605.1 Indri indri
AAAAAAAAACTACAAGACAAACTGTTGAAAATAGTCAACAAAATGGCAAGAGTATATCCTTTCCTATCAATAATTACTTTAAATGTAAATGAATTAAAGATATGCCATGAAGATGGTAACTAAGAGAAAGCAGTTGTGGCTATACTTACATTGGACAAAATAGACTTCAAATAAAACACTGTCCCCATAGACAAAAGTCATTATCTAATGACAAAAGAGTCAATTCAACAGGAAGATATTACAGTTGTAAATATATATGCACCCAACTTTGGAGCACCTAAATACATAAAGCAAATATTAACAGAACTGAAGGAGAAATGGACTGCAATATAATAATAGAGGACTTCAATACCCCACTTTCAACGATGAATAAATCATCTGACAGAAAAGCAATAAGAAAACATTGGCCGTAAACTCCTATTAGACCAAACGAACCTAATAGCCATATATGAAACTTTCCACCCAACAGCAGAATACACATCCTTCTAAAGTGCACATCTTCTAAAGTGAGCATTACTTAGAATATGTTATATGTTTGGTCTCAAAACAAGTCCTGACAAATTTCAGAAGATAAAAGACATACCAAGTATCTTTTCTGACCACAATGGAGTGAAAGTAGAAATCAATAACAGCAAGAAAATGGGAATATTTACAAATATGTGGAAACTAAACAACACACTCTTAAAAAACCATTGAGTCAAAGAAGAAATCAAAAGGGAATTTTAAAAATATCTCAAGACAAATTAAAATAAAAACACAATCACCAAAACTTATGGGATGCAGCAAAACCAGTATTAAGATGTAGGTTTATAGTGACAAACATTTAACTTAAGAAAGAAGAAATCTCAAATAAACAAATCTAACTTTATGCTTGAAGGAGCTAGAAAAAGAGGAACAAACTAAGCCAAAAATTATCCAAAGAAAGGAAATAATATAGATCAGAGCAGATATAAATTAAATACAGAATAGAAAGTCAATAGAAAATCTCAACAAAACTGAATGCATTAATTTTTTTGAAAAGATAACAAAATTGACAAACCCCTAACTGGGCTAAGAAAAATAGAGAGAAGACTCAAAATCAGAAATGAAAGAAGATACAGTACAATAGATGCCTCAGAAATGAGAAAGATCATGAAACTATTGTGAAAAATTACATGCTAGCAAATTGGATAACCTGTAAACAATGGATACATTCCTAGAAATATGCAACCTACCAAAACTGAATCAAAGCCTAAACAGACCAATGACAAATAAGGAGGCAGTATTCAGAACCCTTTCAACAAAAAGAAGCCCAAGACCAGATAGTTTCATGAGTAAGGTCTACCAAATATTTAAATAAGAATTAGTGGCAATTCATCTTAAACTTTTCCAAAAATAGAAGAAAAAGGAAACACTTTCAAACTCATTTTATGAAGCTAGTGTCACCCTGATAACAAAGCCAAACAAAGATACTACAAGAAATATAAACACAAACATCCACAATAAAATACTAACAAGCTGAATTCAATGGCCCACCAAAAAAGATTATATACCGTGACCAAGTGGGATTTATCCCTGGGATGCAAGTGTGGCTCAACATATGCAAATTAATCAATGTAATATACCACATTAACAGAACGAAAGATGAAAGTTTCATGATCATCTCAATAGATGCAAAAATAAAAGCATTTGATAAAGCTCAACATCCGTTCATGATAAAAAAACTCTCAACAAAATACACATAGAAGAAACTTATCTCAACACACTAAAGGCCATTTATGAAAATCCCACAGATGACATCATAATCAATGGGTAAAACTGAAAGCTTTTTCTGTTTCTTCCAGGACAGGACTAGAATGCCCACTCTCATCATTTCTATTAAACAGTGTACTAGAAGTCCTAGCCACAGAAACTAGACTACCATCTGTCTTAGTCTGAAAACACAACAGTCTTTAAATTTCTCAACAATATGAATGTTCTCTGACTAGTACATTCCTTATTATTAGTGGATACTAACTCTTCCCTTGCACAACTTAATGACCCCCTCAATTTCAGCACCCTCAAGATCTAGTCTCATACAAACTCTTTTGTTTTCTCCTAGTACATTCCAGCTAGGTCCTGCACCCCTCTTTGGGTATATTCCCTTTCTTCCCCTTTCAAGCCCAGCACTTTCCCAGTTAAATTACATTGTGACTTGACCCAACTTTTTGGTCTGGTGGCCAAGAGGGGGTAAACTCTGAGATGTACTCTTCCTAGGGTCCTTCAGGCAAAGTATTGTGTATTTTTGTCAAGGAAGAGTAGAATGCTTTCCTTAATGGGGCACAGTGGCTTATTTTTATAAGCCCAGAGCATTATGCAACATCTGGGGATTCAAGATTTTTGAATACATCAACCAAGATGTCCCCAGCCCATATTTTCAGAAGATCCTAGTCTTTCCAACTCAAGATTCTGACCTTGGCATAATAGTTTTTTCTGAGATGGAGCATTCAACCTGCTCTAATATTCTGCTATTCTTTAAGTCCTAGGCATGACCTGAATTATTTTCTGCTCTTTGGTTGCATGCAATGAGAATTTCTCCATATAACACTAGCAGTGCCTTCTCTCATCACCCTTAGCCTTTATTCATCTAATTTGATTGTCCTGTAATTACCACTTGTCCCGAAACTTCTCAGCTACCAGAGGCATTGCCCTTGCTGGTACATTTTCCTTCACCAATATCTTACCTATTTTACCATGACTGTAAATAAACAAGTTCTCAATGATGGTATGCCAAAGGGGCTATCCATATTCCATGTACCATTAGTGATGGATGACTATTACCAACTTTTTGGTGGTTAGTCCAACACCAAAATCCTTTGTCGGAGCTTCATTCTTCTTGACACCACTTGCCTTAGGTCGGGTGACCCAGAAGACAAATTTTAAAAAGAGTTGCATGTAGAAAGTTTATTAGAAAATGGAAGTATCAGGAGACAGGGGGCCGGAGAAATTTAATTTCAATATATTCACAACAAAGTTGTCAGCTGATTCCAGGGGAAGCTCTGAAGTTGGGAAGTTTCATACCTTGAGGTAAAGAAACTAGGCATTTTTACCCCATATTTACCAATCAGTGGATGGGGAATGTCCCAAAGGAAGGGGCTAGACTATAGAAAAGGGGTTCTCTTTGAGGACAAATTCCCAGAGAAAAATTCAGTGGTCAACTGACAACACTCCGGGTAGTTGGGAGAATGTATGCCTCAGTCCTGAAGTGGGAGCTGTACATGTGTCAGAGCAATGTTAGACTCTCTCGTAAGATTCTTTATTCATGCTTTCTCTAACTGATATTTAGTGTTGTACAGAGAACACTAAAAATCAGAATCCATTTGCAATTCTAATATTTATACTCATGGATAATTCATCTAAAATTCTAGGTATCAGCATTTCTTTATGCAATATAGAAATATAAATATTATTATAAAACCTTCTCTAACTTATTTCTCAGGGTCTTGAGAGGAAAATAAAATCACGAATGGAGCAAAGATTTAAAAATTACTGTATAAGACTACCTAAAGATGATTCATATAAGCTCCTACTTTTGTCTAAGCCTAAATTCATGCCTGTTTCTTGTGTTCTCACACTACATTGTGTCAAAAACTGCTCTCTGGGTGAAATTGGATCTATAAAGTTTTCCTTGAAAAGAAAGGATGTGAATATCAGATGAGAAGTCGTGTTTTCTTATGTTGGTGAATATCAGCTCATATTTTACTTCTAAGACACCAGGGACAAAGCAAGTAGAAGATGCAATACATAAATGGACATCACCAGTCAGAAGATTTATGTTGGCAAGTGAGCAACAAATGACAGCTTCTATCTTACCCCCAGGGGATACCTAAAACCGCCCTTCTAGGAAATTACCAGCCAAGACATTCTGAACACTGAACAGTACATAAAAAAGAATTCTTCTTTTTCCCTTGACTTAGAGGCGGAACAAAACAAAATAAATGACCTCCTCCTATCCACTCCAGGCCATAAAAAAAAAAGAAAGAAAAGAAAGGGAAGAAAATGGTTCCATTTCATGCCAAGTTATACAACTGTTAGATAGAGATGACTCAGAACTCAGAACCACCCACACTGCTTGGGTAGAATGCCAGCAAAGCAGATGGAACAGCTTGCAAAATATCTTCAGATGGTCCCAACCATTTATTGCATCTGTTTTTATGATGTGAATAAATGAAAAAATAATTGTCTTTGGCTTCTTAGATTTTTACTGGTTTCAGAAATCAGGTTATGTCATTTTAAAATCTGCCTGCAGAAGGAATTTCACTTAATTAAATCATCCCAATAATGACTGGATTTAAGCTTTCAGTGTTGACTGGATTGTACTGATGTTGTTTACAATAATCTCTGAGTAATTTGCTTTCAAATTCAGCTGTTCCTTTAGATGGAACAAACTTTTGCTTACATCTCTGCTAGCCATCTTTTGACCACTAGGGGGCCTAGTCTGAAGAGCATGGTCATATCTAGAGCATGGCAGGGCAGAAAGATGGACAGACAGATCCCTAATGACAATAAGCATCTAATTGGGTAGGCTTAGCAAGTACTTATGTCAGTACTTCTTATTATGAAATATGATCATATTATTTCCTTTATGTTTAATTCATTTTGCACTGTTACATCTGAACAAACATACTAAGATAAAGGAATGTACTTAGAAGGAGCTATTTGTGATGGTTATTAGGGCAGAAATGACATTGAACATGATACACCAAAAAACGTGGGCTGTAGACTGTACTATACTCTTTATTAACAGTGTAGCTTTGTATCAATTACAATCTTTCCCATTGATTAAATGGGAATAACTACCCCATCATTCCTGCAGAAATTTTGGGAGGGGAAAAATATGGTAAATGCCATGGCCTGAATGATTGGATTATGTTCCCCTAAAAATTTGTGTGTTCAAGACCTAATCACTTATGTGATGGCATTAGAAGGTTAAGCTTTAGGGAAGTGATTAGATCATGAGGGTGGATCATGAATGACATCAGAGCCTTTATAAAAGAGGCTCTGGCGAACAGCATTTCCCTTTGCACCAGGTGAGGATGCAGCAAGAAGAAAGGCATCATGTATGAACCAGAAAATAGACCCTCATCAGATATTGTATCTGCTGGCTGATCTTGTACTTTCTAGCCTCCAGAATTCTGAGAAATAAATTTCTACTGTGTATAACCTATCCAGTTTATAGTATTTTGTTATAGTAGTCTAAAGAGGAGATAGTAAATGTATGTTAAAAAACTTTAAGAATTACTAAAATTACTACAGAGTATGTTTTTTAAAATGTAATATTCCAAGAGATTGTACTACAATGTTAACGTAGAGTTGTGCCAACAGAATGACTCTCGTGTGAAATATGTTTAATGACATAATGATTTTACATAACTAAATGAAATAAAGCTTTTATGTCATATCAACAGTGATAGGCTCTTCATACCTACTATTAATAATATGATCAGAAGCGATAATTTTGATAGGAAAAATTAAATATAACAGGCAAGTAAACAAAGATTTCCAGAACAATGTAGTCATTATAAAATCACCTTCAGGACATTAAGGAATTAAAAATCCTTCATCTATAAAATCATGTTTTCTTGGTAACTTTGATGGGTTGTATTGTGATTTTTCATTAAGAAAAATGACAGCAAATGCTTATCTCTTTCAATGGGCTGGTGTAAATGGAATGAATTATCTCAAGGGAATGGTTCTCAAATTTTTAAAGATAACTTACCAAGCTTATCCAAAAAATCACATTTGTCAGAAATGATAAAAATATAATAATAAGTAACGAATATCAGGATTCCTTTAACTCCATTCAAATTATTCATTATATCACTC
Source organism: Indri indri (assembly GCA_004363605.1). Taxonomy (NCBI): domain Eukaryota; kingdom Metazoa; phylum Chordata; class Mammalia; order Primates; family Indriidae; genus Indri; species Indri indri. Next base: position 5,845 of record RJWJ010012189.1, read on the forward strand.
AAAAGTTGACTTTGGGGTAAATAATAACAATAAAGATGGCATCATACATAATTTTAGCATATATATGTACACACATATATATATTTTTTCTTTTTGTTAATCAACTTTCAGAATGTCAGTGATGGAAAATTCAGAATAAAGTTTAATCACTCACCACACCATATTTGAACTTAGCATAACCAAATTCAAATTATTTTATCTTAGAAAAGATAAAAGCCATCATTTATTGATGCTTATTACGTGGAGATGAGTTGACACTCATGATTGTATTTAATCCTTGCAACAGCCTGTGATATTAGAGCCATTATTCTTGTCTCACAGATGAAGGCAATCTAGTTAAATAACTAATTCAAGATCACACAGCCAGTAGACAGAAAGAAAGAGACTCAAGCTCACGTCTACATGACTTCAAAGTTTATGGTCATATCTATTATTCTATGCAGGCTTGGAAGTCAGTAGAGCTGGATTTTCAAGGGTGGTAAAAATATGTGGGTGTTCAAATCAGAGAAGTATGGGCTTAGATGCAGTCTGTGCCACTTGATACTGAACTTTGGGTTTCTCACCATGTTTGTGGGATTGAAATAGGATAATAGAGATAATTTTGAATCTTATTAACTGATGTTTAAGATACAAAACCTACAACTTTACCAGAAAGCCTCAAATGTTTTATACACACTTATTTTAGTTAAAAATTATCTGGCACATATTGGCAAAGCCCATGGTAAAACCAGATTACTCACATGAAATATTTTATCCAGATGCTTATTTTAATAATTTACATTTTATATTGAATGTCTGGCTCAGTAACTTATGTTTTTATTATGCTTATGTCACAATTTTGGATTCAATCATAGCAAGTACTGGAAGTAATAACAGAGCAAGATTTAACCCATCTTGCTAATTCTTTTGATCTCACTTAGGTCCTGTTCTGGTTGGAGACTTAGTGTCCCCAAAAATTGAGACTGAAAGAACAAAGAAAAAATATAGATTGAAATACTTCTCTCTGCAATTGCTTTGTTCAACAGCAGTAGCAACAACTATATTATCAGTAATAATAGACTGCATTTATTGGGACCTTATGATGTGCCAGGCACTGTGCCTGATCAGCACTTTACTATTAATACAACAGCTCACTTCTGTAGCTTAAGGTAGGATCTATTTTTACTTGATTATACAGATTCAGGATCAAAGTTTTCAGAGTTTGTAGGACTTGTGCTCAAACTAGTGAGCTGATGAAACCAGAGCTGAGATTCAAACCTAAGCCCGTTTTGTCTCAGTGCCTGAACTCAACCACCGTATCATTTTTTGAGAATTATAAACATCATGCTAACTATTATTCAGAATCTGTTCTTGTTAAAATTCATCTTTCCTGTCTTTATCTTATTGGCTCCTCACAACAACCCTGTCAAGCAGGTATGTTCATCCCCATACAGTGGATGAAGGTGCCAAGGGTCATAGGACTGAATATCACTCACATGATACACATATTGGCACCTGATTTCCAACAAAAAGATATTGGAAAATGAAAACTTCTCTTTTTCAAACAAATCTCCATTTCTTTTCTCCACTTCCCTCCAGAAAAAGAAAATGCACACCCCCACCCCCCTCCCCCGCCACACACACACGTGGAACATTATTTTGGATAAATTTTTATAAAGCTATACATTGTAATTATGTAAATGAGATTGTCATCAACTTTAATCATGCTAAAAATGCTCATCTTTTTTTATAAGAAAAAGAGGAATAAATACTCATTAACACTGAAGGCCTCAAGAACTTAAATTAAATTTTACTTTGAGATGGAAAATTGGTATGAAAAGAAGCCTGAATTAGTTATCCCCATCCACTCTTCCCACCCTCTTGCATTAAAAAATAATTTATACAAGTAATCATCTTTGAAGCCAAAATTGATTTTTAGAGGAAACCTCAATCATTTACCCTTTAGATTTTAAAAAGCATCAAGCCATACCATATACGTAGCTAAGTGTTAACTTTCTTCTTTGCCTAGAAATCCTTTCTTTTGCCCTCCTAGGTCTATGGAGGATTGAGGGGTAGAACAGTGGCAGGAAATGATTATTCTTTGTGTATTAATTTATGTACATTTTTGCATGTGCAGTTACATGCAAATATAAATATATGTATATGTGGAGACATAAACATACATTTTGTATGTTGTGACAATTAAATAAAATAAAGCATGCCTTGTAAGGTTCTGATCATAGCAAATACTCAAAAATTTAGCTCCCTTCATGCAATCCAGGCCAACCTGCAAATGCTTTCAGCTTGTAGGTATACTTGTTCCATTTAAAATAATGGAATAATTCTTTAGAACTTCACAACTGTCTGAGCCAGGCATTGGCAAAACTAGTAATTTACAAAAATCCATTTGGTTGACTCCTCTATTAGCAGTGGCATCAGCGTCTTTCACCCAATTAAGTCCATGTGTGCCTGTTTTACCCTTTGACTTCCTGCTATCATGTCCGGGAAAACTTAGAGATGCTTATAACCACTATGAACAACAGCAGAGCAAGTAATGCCAACTATAATAAACTAACATTAATGATAATGTTTAACGTGTGGTTTTTTATATGGGCCAGGTACGACCCTAAGGGCTTTATATTCATTCTTTCTTTTCATTCTTACAATAAACCCAAAAGATAGGTGGTATTATCATCATCATCATTATTATTATTAAATAACTTTCTGATGATGGCATTGGGTTTGGGGAAGAATGAGTAACTTGCTCAAAGTTACACTTTCACTGAGTGTAAGAGTCTGGATTCTGATCTGGTACTTTCTGACTTTTCAAACTTCCCTTAGCCCTCAGATTAAGTCACTTCCTTGTGTTTTGGATCCTCCGTTTCTTCTTCCAGATCCTTTGCCCACCCATCCACACCTATTCTATTCCAAGAGGGTTGACCCAGTGTGTGATAGCCCAAAACCCCCTTGCCCTGTGCTTACTGCCAAATCCAGTCCATGATGAGCACCAGAAGAAGAGCAGAGAGCAAGAGGAAAGAGAAGACAGTGCTTTTATTCTCCTGGCTCCTCCACGTGACGGAGGCCAGCGGTGTTCTGCCAGGTGGCACTTTTCTCCCAGCCTTCTCTGTCTCTAGTTCTTGAAAACCATTCCTTCCCTTGCTCTTTCAAGCCTGCAGTTGTCACTAGTTCCAGGGTTCTGCACTGTCCTCTGTGGTTTCCTCCACCTACCCACACCTTTGAAAATGGTCCTCTTATCATTACCTTTTATTGGTTCCAGTTGAGGGTGTCATCTGTTTCCTGCTAGGACCTCAATAATGGATGCGTATCCCTGTCTTTCTACAATTCCGAGCACAGTTCTTTCCTTTTAAAGTACTTCCCATTGTTAGTAATTGCAAACTAGAGTAGAGAATCACATATATTACTGTAAATAGTTGATTTGTTTACTATTTAGTCTGTGTTATGACAGTGACTACGTCCTTTTTGCTCCGTCTTGTGTCCTTGGTGCCTAGCAGAATGCCTGGTGCTCAGATACTACCCCAAAATATTCACTGAATGAATGCCTCAAGGTAAGGGGTAAGTGGCTTATAAGACATCTCTGCAACTTATTGTTTGTCTTTCAGAAAATAAGAGAGAGAGAGAGAGAGAGAGAGAGAGAGAGAGAGAGAGAGAGAGAGAGAGAGAGAGACTAGAACACCAGCCCAAAACCACCTGTGCAGTTTCTTCACTTAAATACATGAGTATTCTGGACACTTAGCAAAATTAATAGGATATAAGCAGGCATGTGAGGCCAGAAATCTAAGCTCTAAAATCACACAGATGTTCTTCTGCTAAAAGTAGTTGAGTATTATGGAAGCAATGAAGGGCTGAGAAAATACCAGGCCAATGGTCTGAAATGTCATGCATCCATGAAGTTTTGATGCAGTTTGGAAAGTGTCCCTTTAAGAATATCTATGAAGACATGCGAAAAGAATAAAAACCACATCACAACAATAATCTAAGATTGAAAAATAGGAAACTACATTCCATAATGAATTCAAAAATACATCTATTGATGGAATATGGAGCAGGTATATTATGTTTTATGCAACAAAATCAAGAGTCTTCAAATATTAAAAAGTAGCAAGATACAGTATTTCATACCTCAATTCTCCATGCCTTCACTAAGTCTGGGGCCTGCACCAGATAACTGGACAATTCTCTTCCTACCATTTAAAAAAAATCTAAAATTTACAAAAATCAACTTGTATCTTCATTAAAATAATAATAACCTTAGCAAAATAGTCATAGAGAAATAGCTTCTCAATGAAAAAAAAAACTCTCTGAAAATAATAATCAATATTACCTTTATAGTATGATAGTAAAGGTAGCCTTATTAAAATAGGAGCAATACTAAAATTTAATGATACTATTATTCAACATTGTTCTTGAGGTTACATCCAATACTTAACAAAAACAAAAACATACCAAGATAAAAAGGATGCAATTTGTAAAGGAGGAGACAAAATCATTATTCCTTACAGAGGACATGCCATATCTCATGGGAAAATCCTAGAGCATGAACTAAAAGTCTATTTAAATAGGTGAGTTCATTAAAGTGGCCAGTTATAAAATCAGTACACAGAATAAATAGAAACTTTCAGTGCTTTGCTGGACGAAGAAAAAGAAAAGAAAGAAAAAAGCAATGAGTACATTTAAGGGATGTTGGAGATTAAAATGCAATATGATAGTGACATTAATTCTACCTTATTTTAATTAACCTATAAATAGTTTTCAATTAAAATAACGGTTAGAAGTTGTTTTTAGTAAATTTTTTTTGTTATGGTTATTAAACTCCTGAAACACCTGTGCTTTACACTGAAGACTTCCCTTCACCTTTAAAATACAAAAAGTCTCAGATGGTCGAAATTTCAGAAAGCCAGGTGAGCTGGTTTACTAGCGTTCTGTTGCTGTGAATCAGCTAGTGGGCGGATGCCTCCTTGGGTACCACAGTTTTGGATTTCATAGTCACATCTGTTGGCAAGGCATTAGGGGAAGAGAGGGCATGTTGTTCTCCAAATGGCAGTGTTTGGAGTGGAAGCTCTCCATGCTTGTCAATAAAAGGGTTCATCCCCTGATAAAGAGATGCCAGTAAATGAGGTTGGATGTGAACACGGGGCAGACTGACGTGAGGAACAGCGTGAGCATAAGCACACACCTATGTCTCCACCGTATCCGCGGTACTTTTAAAGGCTGGCAGACTCATTTTCTTTCCACCAAAGGAGATAGAAATCTCTTTCACAAGAAAGGAAACAAAGAGTTTTGTTTTGTTTGCCTCCTTCTCTGGCCTTTCCTCCTCTTCCTACATGAAATGAAGAGCCCCCAGAAACCTGTAGAATCCAAGACTTGGGAGGAATTATAAGGATTTTACCCTATCTTCTGCCTCTTACAAATATCCATAAGTCAATAAATAACTGCTTCGTATCCTACACACCTCCAGTCAATGAATATGTTAAGAAGAGGTGCTCGGTCATAGCCCTAGAAACACACTGATTTGGGCCAAATTCCAATGCTGCCACATTTTGGCTGTGTGAACACAAGCACTATCCATAGTAAGCATTTTTTTTTCCTGCCACAGTTCTTATTTGTAAAATAAAAGTAACAATATTGCTTACCTCAGGGGGCTGTTGTCTGTATTAAACATGATAATGTATGCAAAGTGCTTAGCACTTTACAATAAATATTACTTATCTACTTTAGTAATTAAGTTGTTAAAAATAAATAACTCTAGGTAATCTATTCTATAAAATAAATGCTTCTTCTGGCTGATATTACTTTGAATATCTTTGGTTGTAAATATTAAAAAAAATGAAGGATTGCTTAAAATTTCAGAGTGGATTATTTAATTTATATATTCAGAGTGAGATTAGTTATAATTTGGTCAAAGTTGTGATTGATTTACCTTTATTTATTTATTTATTTATAGTGTCATTTTCTTAGTTCAGTTTGCTTCTGTTTTTTCTGTTGAATGCTCAGAGAGGCTTACCTCGCGACTGAAAAGTAGCTGTAGAAGCCCTAAACTTCATGTTTGTGTTCTTCAATGTCCAAAAGGAGATCACTATGTTTAAGACTCTGAGGCAAGATGTTGGTTTTCCCTGTAATTGAACGACCATTAAAATCAGCCAATATGTCTAAAGGAAGCCCTGGTAGCAGTTGGCTTAAGTCTAGATGAAGTGAACCAAAAGCGAGTAGGAGATGATTAACCCATTTATTCCAGTCAGGGCCCTTGCTCTAGGACTGGAGGTAAGTTCATGGGAACTTTGAATTCTCTGTTCAAAGACAGTTAGGAGGGAATGGAGGACTTTGGAAATACAGGTATATAAATGAAGCATTGTGAGAACAAAATTCTTCAAATAGACTCATATTTCCTGTAAGAATTTTTAAGGCTTCCTCCCTGAGTTCTCACATTTGTCAGCACAGTACCCAATTTTAGCTTGATATCTGGAGTTGCAATCATGCTGAAGCCTATACCCAAGCTCAATGACTAATGAATGAGCTGCAAGATCTTTATCAAATCACATCTGCTCCTTGGGCATCACTGTTGTCCCCCATAATAAAGGGGGCTGGATTAGACGAACTCAAAATTCCCAGTAGTTCAATGGGCCTCTGTGAACACAATACATTTCCTTTATAAATGTAGAAGATGGCTGTTAAGCAATCCCTCGACTTCTCTTCTGAAAATTACACAGAATAACCCAAGCTCCTTTTATCTTTCTTCACTGGCATTATTTCCTGTGCCTTTAATCTTTTTGTTGATATTCTATAAAGTGGCTTCAATTTCTCCACATCTCATTCTCTGTATGAAATTTCTAACTGGAAAAAAAAAGTCTGTAGAGAAATAAACAATGTCTCCTAAGTAAAATCTCTGTTCCAAGAAATCTGTGAATTTTGCCTGTCTGCTCACCAATATTTTGTTATTGGAAATTCCCATCTTAGACAATTTTGGCAGTTGTTTAAAATATATTGCTTTTTTTATTTACACTTATTTTTACTTGCTATATGATTTAAATACAATGTAATTTACAGTTCTTATTACACATTTAGTGAATTTTTACCTGCATCCACCTGTGTAACCAAAGCACTTATCATCATAAAATAGAACCTTAACCTCACCCAAGAATGTTTTTCATGTTCCCTGCAAGTCATTCATCAATCCCACACCACAGAAAGAACCATTGCATTGATTCTTTTTCCCACCATAGATTAAATTTGCCTATTCTAGAACTAAATTCATGCAATATGTGCTCCTTTGCATGGAAAAACTATCTTTCTTTATAGTTGAAATTCAATTGACTATATTTGTGCCGGTTAACTTCTAGATTCTCTACTCTGTTCTATAGATGCATATGCTTATTGTTTGGCCAATACTATATCATCTTGATTTCCATAACTTTACAGTAAGTCTTGAAATCAGTTAGTTGAGTTTACCTGCTTCAATATTCTTTTCAAGTTGGTTTTAGCTCTTTGAGTTCCTTTGCCTTTCTGCATGAATTTTGGAATAAGCTTGTAGATACCTACAAAGAAAATTCTGGTTGGAATTACTTTGACTCTGTAGATAAATTTTCAAAGAATTAACATCATTACAGTATTTAGACAGTATATTCAAATTTAATCTTTCATTATTAAAAAAAGTCTTATACTTTCTCTCCTGGTTTTGTTGCACAAAGAGGAAAGCCAGGATTTAAAATAGTAGCACTAGCCTTTGGAAGAGAGGAGAAAAACAAATCCAGAAGTCTTGAGGACTCTGCAACTGTGGATAAGAAATTAAAAATAATAATTTCAATAAACAAAACAGTAATTTTTGAGATTCAGCTATTGGTGGAGTGATTGACACCAAAATAAAACCAGAATGCTAAGAAAGATCACTAGAAAACATTTTTGTGTCAATCCTCAAATTGAGGAAGGGAAAATGTGGCAATATAAGGCGTCTGAGAGCTATGCAGTAAGACGATGACAGAGCCTTGGTCTATTTAACTAATTTTATCTTCTAAACTTACTAAACAGAGAAACCTTAAATGAGACCAAGACCCTCAACAGTTGAAATACATTTGCAGGAGATAACAGAAGTAAGGGTCTAAGTATAACAAGCACATTTCTGATTTGTACTGAATCTCTTTGTTCCAGAGTAGCTAAATTACTGGGGTTACCAATAAGTGCTGCATATGTCCAAGGAGAGAATGATAAGTTTCAAAATAAGAAATGATGGAAGGAGACAAATTTAAGTTGAATACTAAACAAGAGTTACATTTTAGATTTTTGGAGAAATTGGGAAAAGTTAAAATAATGCTAAAGATGCTTCTCTGTTTTCCCCTCTTTATTCCTTAACCCCGCCCCCACCATATCTCACTTTTTCATTCGATGATAACCATCAAGTGTCTTCAGTGGGCCAGTCTCTGCGCTATGCTTCCCTCTCTGACTCCTTTTTCCTGTCAGTAGGTCTCAGCTAAACAACACTGCTTCAGTGAAGCTCACCTAAACAAAATCCTTTCCTGTTACTCTTTAGACCAGTCACTTCCTAGTTTGTCTCCATTACCATACTTACTAATTTTTTAGTTTTTTCCTCTCTGGTGAAGTGAACACCATTGTATCCCCACTACTTCATGGGATTAATGAATTAATAAATAAACGTTTCCTTTAACTATCTTGCAAATTCTTAGAAAGAAGAGACCTCAAATCCATCTTTCAACCTTAATACTCTGCTCTCAAGAGATATATCTTTAACAATATTTAACACGTGAAGCGTTACAGAGGTAATAAGGCAGGCGGGGTGGGGAGGTGGGGTTATCTCAGGAGGAGTTCTCCAGTACCCCCAAGAGTACAGAAGGCTTTGAAAGAGGCAAAAACCTATATGCTGGATCTCCAAAAATATAGGAGGCATTTACTTGGCAGATATAGGGACTCAGACAACTTTACCTATTTTGTTGTAAAACTTAAATCCAGTCATTTATTCACTTATTTGATAAGCACATATCAAGACACAATGTCAGTATTATTCTAGGCACTTGTGATAGATACATAGTAATTAGCACCAGACATAACGTCTGCTGTCATTAATCTTAAAGTAAAAAAAAAAAAAAAAAAGACATAGCCCTCAAGTGTTATATTTTTTGCATTAAGCATTTTTCCATATTATCTCATTTAGTTCTCAGAACAACCTTATGGGATAGTTACTATCATTAGTCCCCCCTTTAGAATGATAAAATTAAAGCAAAAAGAAGTTAAGGAATTACCCAAGATGACAAACCCCCACACCACACCATGTAAGTGAAACTAGGATTCACACTCAGACTAATTTCAGAGCCTAAGCATGTGAATCATGGTGAATATAAAGTCAATTGTATGTACCCTGAAAATATGTACATCTAATATATATCAATAAAAATAGATGAATAAAATTAAATAAAATATTAAAGTCATTTGTAGCAAAAATATAAGGGATAAAGGACAAACTGACATGAGATTAGGTTTGAAGGTTAGACAGGAACAAGCTTGTTGTGGTTTTGCAGGTTTTGTTAAGGAGTTTTTTTGTTTTTGTTTTTTTCTTTTCAGAGCAATGGGAAGGGTTTTTGCAGTTGTGGATGAGGGTTGGCAGGGTGACATGAAAAGATTGGAGATCATCCAGAGGGTTGCGATAAAACCAATAAGGAGGGTATTACATTAGTGTAGATAACAAATGATGATGGTTTGGAATAAGATGGCAGCTGAGGTTGAGGCAAAGATAAGTGGATGGATCAGAGAGCTCCTTAGGAAGGAATCTAAAAATCTATATACTGATGGGACAGAGTATAAGAAGCCCCTAGCACAGTAGTAGAGTACTGACTGAGAGATCCTGTGTGGATATGAGCAAGGGAATCATTAGGAATAAATCTGGAAAGTAAGACAGGATAGTATACAGCCTATTGCAGAGACTGGTGTGGAGGTAAGTGTGGTGAGGTGGCCAGAGCTTTGAGTTTGAATCTCTGGTCTGCAGTTAACTTTCTGGGTAACTGTGGGCAAATTATTTTTACATACTGGAACTCCATTTCTCATGGAGCAACTCAGTACCTAACTGACCAAGAACTCATGCAGGTTTGAAACAAAGTAACATTGTATGTGTGAGAAGGTTACAAAGTTTCATACATGTGGGAAACAGGAAATTCTATTATAGTTATCAATTTGGCATATTGAAGTGCTTTGTTCCCCACAGTCCATCCCAAATACTGAAAATACCCAAATATCTGAAGTTAGTTTGACCTTTGAGACTAAAACAGATAATTTATTTACTAATCGCTGATTAGTCTAGAAAGAAAAAATAGAGCCCTGTTGTATATGCCCTATCAGACTATGCTCTTGGAATTTACATTATGTTATCTGAAAGAAGATCCAGAAAACATAGGAGGGGAAGAGATACCTTTTACTAGGATCTAACAAATTGGAATAGATAGACAATTGGATATTATATTACATATGATGCATAAATGTAAAATACTTCTTCTTTTCATTTTAAATTATAGAACCTAATTTCAGACTAAGCACTGGGAGATCCAGATCATAATATAGTGAAAAAAAATCTTGACAATTAATTTAGCTGACTATTCATGATAGCATTGGAAGCATTTGAAAAATTTAGAAGCAATATTATCTAGAGACTAAGAAATAGGGAGATATCAGATGTGATTCAGGTTATATACGATTTTGTGGCTAATATCTTTCTAACATTCCTCATTTCTTGTGAAGACAACTTTCCCAAAGATTTTTGTTAAACCAAAGGGAGCAGGTTATGAATTATATTAGACTGAGTCATGGAAATTTGTATTGAGTTAAAGAACACGAAAGAGGAAAATAAAATATTCAAAGGCAATATGCATAGTGGATACAAGATATGTAGTGGATTTTCTAAGGCAGCGAGTGGTCCCCAATCTTTTTGGTACCAGGGACCAGTTTCATGGAAGACAATTTTTCCACAGAACAGTGTGTGCAGGGGGGTGGTTTTGGGATGATTCAAGTGCATTACATTTATTGTGCAGTCGAACCTCTCTGTTAATAATAAAATCTGATTTGCTACCTCTCCCCAGCACTAGCATCACCACCTCAGCTCCACCTGAGATTGTCAGGCATTGGATTCTCTTAAGGAGTGTGTAACCGAGATCCCTCATATGCGCAGTTTACAGTAGGGTTCATGCTCTTATGAGAATATAATGCTGCTGCTGATCTGACAGGAGGCGGAGCTCAGGTGGTGATGCGAGTGATCGGGAGCAGCTGTAAATACAGATGGAGCTTCACTTGCTCACCTGCCACTCACCTCCTGCTGTGCAGCCTGGTTCCTAACAGGCTACAGACCGGTACTCGTCTGTGGCCCAGTGGTTGGAGACCATAGTTCTAAGGAAAAGAAAGTAACACAGGATGAGATATTTTTCTCCATTGTTCTAGATCTCTTGAGTCAGAAAGAAATTTTAATCCCTTTGTTAATCCAGGTAGCTAAAATCATTATAATAGATCAATATAACTTTTGAGCATCCCAGCATTTCTTGCAGAGAACTGGCCTTGCTTGTACAAATGGATATATGGATTTTAAAAGTTAACATTTTATAGTATGGGATCATGTGGCTTTTGTTTTTAATTTAACAAAAGATAAAAACTGTTGGAAATATCAAGATGAATGGATGAGTATAAATAACTCTCTTCACAGCCTTATAATTATAGGTACACATCTTTTTTTTTCCTGAAGTATAACACCATCAGAACACAAGAAATCCCTAAAAGAAGCAGATATAAAGCACAGTCGTTGTTCAGAGAAGGGAAATATCAAATCAGAAAAACTGTAAAAAAGTTTCATGAGCTCTGTGAATTAAGCATTGGTTGGGGAGTGTGTTGGGCAGGGAAACTGTTCCAGATACAAAGAACTGCATAAATAAGGAACCAGAGGAAAGAAGGTGCTAAGTATGATGGAAGAATAGTTGAATTGATCCAATCCTGTTTATCTTTGTAGTAGTTTTGGTCAGGAAGTATTACAATATAAATCAACGTAGATCTTTATGTATGGCTATCCAAGATACAGGAAAAAGCAAACTGTTTTCTCTCTACTAACACATACTACACAGCACGGGAATGCTTCTGTAACCAACTGTGTGTGTGTGTGTGTGTGTGTGTGTGTGTGTGTGTGTGTGTGTGTGTGTGTGCATGTTTTCCTCATATGCGAAGCAATTCTCCAGCAGCAGACACCAACTGGGTATCCTGTAATTTAACTCAATTCTGACAGTATCTACCTGAAGATAGCATCAGATTCCACACATTGAGGGCTCAGTCCCACAAGAATGTCCCCCACTTTAGATGCCAATCACAAGCCCCAGGTTATGACCTGTGCTTCTGACCAACTAGCTATAAATTGGAGTTCCCACAGCCCTTCTTTGAGTTCAATTAATTTACTAGAGTGGCTCACAGAAGTCACAGAAACACTTTAGTTACATTTGCATATGAGTTCCAAAGGCTATTTTAAAAGATACAAATGAATATCCAGATGAAGAGATACACAGGGCCAGGTGTAGAAGGGTCAGAGCACAGGAACTTCTGTCCTGGTGTTGTCAAAACCACAAGGGGTTTTGGCCTAGGTCCAGTCGCTCATCCCACAAAGATCCAATTATTGAGACAATGAGGATTGCCAAGGAATAAAGGGATGTTTTAATATGACAGATGTCTTTTCAGGAGAATGGGAGAAGCTGCCTCGAATTTATTTCTCCAACTAATGGAGATGATAAGCTTTTAAAGGAAGGGCCGTGTGCCTTGGGGCAGGGCACAAGGTAACTAACAAGGGGCTACATGGATTATGCAGATTGTGGAAGATGGTGAATCTTTGTGTCAGGAAGTGTGCCCAGGGGGCTTTAAAATTTTAGCTCCTTTGTCTTAAAGAAAAGCCACCATTTCTGGGAAATAACTCAAAAGTTCAAGTAGTAGTTAAGGGAGAGGATTATGTAGGGGTCATTGAAACTTGTTGGGGGGGGCAGTTACAACTCCCCCCTTCTTTTTAGTTTATTCCTCAATCTTGGGGAATCGGGACATTGATCTATTTGGCTGGTTCCTACTGAAATGGGATATAGTTGGGGTATAAGGAAGAAAAAGAATCTTGGTCTTGTAGCCAAAACTTTGCAGTGCACACTGCTGAGTTGCCACCCTCCCCTCCGCCAAGGTAGTAAAGTATAACAGAAGAAGTACCCATCCCTGACTGAGATGCCTCTCAAGAAATATTGCCCCAGTGTTCCCCAGATGGAATCTTCATCCTAAAATTTCCCTAGTCATTCATGAAAATGGTTTTAGGTAGCTAATCCAGGAGTGAGATATGTTAGCAGAAGAAGCAATAGATTGAGAGATCTTAACTAAAGAATTGTCTTAACAAGCAAATGAAAATCCCCAAAGGACAAGCTAGACATACAGGGTATGTGCTTTCAGACATCCCAGGGAGTTGGGCTTGTGCATCAATTATCTTTTGGCCAGTAACCACAGCATATCCAGTTTTGTATTGTCCCTGTTCTGTAACACTGCTTCCATCTATAAAGAGCTCCTCGTCTAGGTCTGAGAGGGGCTGATCAGTCAAGTCCTGGATACTAGAATATACTAGGTCAATAATCTGAACGTAATCACAGAATGGGTAATGAGAGTCCATAGACAGCAAGGTGGCTGGATTTAAGGTGGACACTAGCTTCAGAGTTACATTAGGATTTTCTAACAAAGTAGCCTGATATTTACCCATCTAGCCACTTGCCAGTAACCAAAAGCCTCCCTTTTGTTCTACTAGGGGTCATATGTAATGCATGAAGTGGACAGTTGCCAGTTGCCTAAGAGTAAACTTTTCAGCTTCCTGTAAAATATCATAAGTAACAGCTACCGCTCTCAGACAAGTGGGCTATCCTTTTGTTAGCACATGCAATTGCTTAGAGAAATAAGGTGCAGGTTGCATACGATCCCCCAAAGTCTGTTTCAATACCTTGAACCCAATTCCCCGCCTTTCTTTAATGAACAAATCAAAAGGCTTACATAAGTCTTGGGGGCCCAGTGTGGGGATAGTCATTGGTTTTTCTTTAATAGTCAAGAAAGCCTTGTGGCATTCCCTGGTCCAAGTAAGTAGTTCTTTTTCTTCTCCTTTTAAGAGTTCATGAAGGGGTTTTGCTATTAGCCTGAAGTCAGGAATCTAAATCTGGCAAAACCCAGCCATATTCAAGAATCCTCGTAACTGCTTGAGGGTGGTATGGACTGCTATGCAATTTATAGCTTCTCTCCAATCTGGAAGGAGGTTCTGAGATTCAAGAGATAATTTAAACCTCAAGTATTTGACAGTGGGATGTGAAGCCTGAGCTTTTTTTCTGAGATGGTTTGTCAGCCAGTAAATTTAATACAATTATGGGGTGTTGCCTTGATTCGGCTTCAGTATCTCTGGCAATCAGGGTTTTGTCTACAAACTGTAAAATCATTTCCTTGCCTAAAACTATTTCCCTCAAATTTCTGGCTGGAATTTTTATGAAGATTGTTAGAGGGTTTTTTTAAACCTCTGAAGAAAGACTGTCCAGCAGTACTGACATTTGGCTTTAGACTTTAAGTCTTCCCATTCAAAAGCATATAGTACTTGGGATTTGGGAGCAGTAGGAATGCAAAAGAAAGCATCTTTTAAATCTACTCCTGAAAATCAGGCAAAATTCCCATATAAAGTAGTAAGGAGGACATAAGGATTAGGTACCATAGGAATAATAGCCTCCATTATTTGGCTTATTGACTTTAAATATCGAACAAACTGGTATTCCTGGGTTCCATGTTCTTTTGACAGACAGAATGGAGGGATAATGGGGGATGAGGCATGCCCAACCTCACTTCCTTTCATGGCCAGGAACTCAGTTTTAAGTTTTTTTGTGGGGGCTTCCCATTGGCCAAGAAAGGGTCCATTTAGTTGGGGGGAAGGTGCCTAGGATTTTTAGTTTACACTTTCCCACTTTTAGCCAAGATTTCTCAGAGGCAGCATGAATAGCCAAACTTTTATTTCATCCCATCATTGCCAGGGGACTGTGGCTACCTGCCCCAGTTCTATCCTGTCCCTCAGTGGGATCCTGTGGCCAAGGGACTTAAAGTCAAAAGACTTAGAGCCAATTAAATGTTCTAAGCCAGATGAGATTGGAAGTGAGCAGGCATTTATCAACTTTTAAAACCTTTTAAGCAACGTAAGAGAATAAAAGCCAAACACCAAAAGCAAGATTATAAAATTAACTAATCTATAAGCATTGAGCTACTGTCAAACTTGTAGGAATTCACTATACAGAACAAGCATTTGTTAAAACCATTTGAGCTAAGGATTTAGAGACTCATATCAGAATGAACAAACAACATTCTAAACAAAAGGTTGTAAGTCCTACCTAGTTCCAGCAATGACAAAAAAACAAAAGCTTATAGGTAGCTACACATTAAAATTATCTATATTTTGCAGATGTTTGTCAAAAATGTTAAAAGGCTCAAAACATTTCATCAAAATTCTATCAAAATCACAGGTTATTATAAAATAAAAGCAATTTACTTAACAAGAGTGACAATCAGAAGACTTTAAAGGTAATACAGAAAAAACATTAACTGTTTAAATCTCAGTTTTCCCAATAATCAAAAACCTAATAAGGATGACACAATAATTACCTTCAAAAAACATAAAATCTTTGTTTCTTAGGCCAGTTACCAAAAGAAAAAGAAAAACCTTCTTTAATACAACTGCGTGTGTGTGTGTGTGTGTGTTTTAATGGGAAATCCATTTAGACAACTTGGAAATCAAACTTAAAGAAAACAGTATCTGAATTTATCAGACATAAGAAGACTGTGTCCAGGGTCATGAATGAACATTATATTATAAAAGAAACAAGAAACTAGAAAATGAATACCTTGAGAAGGGATATACGCAACTCTTAGTAAGAGCATAGGAAGATGTTTGACTGTGTCAAACAATTCAGACACATCAAGAAGCTAAGAAAAAACATTGCTTTTCAGACCTTTAATGTAAACATGTCTGCATCAGACCTTGATAGCAGACTTAGAACCAGAAGGGGAAAAAAGTTACAGGAGCCAATGAAAAAGGTTGAAAGAGAGGGTTACCATCTCAGTCCTTCTCAACGGGAGAAAAAGCTAAAAGCAGTAAAACACACCAAAAGTTGAACTTCAGAGATATAAATATGAGAAGTTTCAAAAGAAATAGATTATATAAAACCTCTTGCAACTGTATTACATTTATCTCATTTATATTTGCCTAATTTATTTTAATAGTTTACTTAACTATTTTGACAGCCTGTGAATATTAGATATACAACCAATGTGATTGTGCCCTCAACAAAGTCATTTAATATCTAAATAAATTTAATATCTAAACATGTTTTCATACAAAATTGGAAGAAAAGAGAAGGAAAAGAATTTTAAAACAGAGACTAAGAAACAATCACAAAATATAATTTCAACTATTACTTTTAAACTTAAAAAAGTACCCCTACTAAAACAAGCATAAATATTCTAATGAGACTTGCTATTCTGAATAATGTAATATCATTAAGTTCTATAAATACAGTAGAAGTTTTAGAACACATCCTGCTTACAGATGTTAACTAATTTATCTTTCCAAAATACCAATATCCCAAAATAAAATTTATTGATATCACCTGACTGTAGACCAAATAAACCCCTAACATCAATCCTTAGCATCCTGAATAATGACACAAAGTCATAATATTTTTGCATAAGAATCAAGATCAAGCTATTATATTAATATTTTTTTAAAAACCAGCTTATTTAACAAAGATTACTAAATTCATGTGAATTTAAATAGCATTTGGTCTTATTTATTTAATTTATGAAAGCTCCTTTAATATATAAGCCAATTTGGTACCATGTAGACATGACATAAAATGTGCATGTCCATACCTCAAACACTTCTAAGCATATACACATGCACACAAAGTTTTAATAGCTTTTATCTCAGAACTCTAGCCAAGAGAGCTTCTGAAGTCCTGCCAAACCTGTATATATTATATCACGTTTCTTGTTTCTCTCCCTTTCTAACAACAGGCATCCCCTTGTCTCAGCAAGGTTGCCTTTATGGACAGAGATGTCTTTCAATCTCCTAGACTTCTGGACAGAGATTAGAAAAGACTGTAATCTCCCAGACCTTAGGAAAGAGGTGTCTTTTAACCTTTCAGACTTTAGAACCTGCCACAAGAGAAACTACCATCAGAGGTGTCTTTCAACTTCCCAGGCCTTGGATTGCACTTATAATATCATCAACGGCAAATTTAAAGTAGGCAAAAAGAAAATAGAGATGAAGAGCTTAACAGACTCCACATTTACATGCCACACACCAATATGGGTAAACACTCAACATAAAGAGAACTTCAAGTGGTTCCAAGCAAACAAACTGCAGTTTCACCTCATAAGTCCTAGGAGTGCCAAATCAAAACAGGTTAGTTCCCACTCTCACAAATGGTTGTGGGCTTAGCCAGTCCAAAACAAATGGGAATTCCCCAAATTGACAGGGGCACCCCCCACTGTGTGGTGCCTTCAAATAACACTCACCTATATGGACCCAAATTTCAAAATCCAGAGGTCCTTTCTATAACAATATGTTGCAGGCCAGTAACAGTGGAGCTGGTGGGAGAATCTAAAGCCATCCTTTGGAAAATATGTCCAGGCAGCTGCTAAGGGAAGCTTTTGGTCTCTCCCCACTCCACAGCCACTGAACTATGAGCAACACTATCCAGGATGAACTCCCATAATTTTTGTGGAAACTGCAAGGGGGTTTCAGCCTAGGTCCAGTTACTCATTGCACAAAGATCCAATTATTGAGACAAACAATAATGAATTTTTAATATGACAGATGCCCAGGGAATAGGAGAAGCTGCCTCAAATCCATCTTCCCAACTAATGGAGATCATGGGCTTTTAAAGGAGGTGCCACATGCCTTGGAGCAGGTCATGATGTAAGTAACTAGGGGCCATGTGCATTGAGTGCAGGTTGTGAGGGATGGTGAATCTTGGTGTCAGGAAGCTGCCAGGAGCCTTCAGAATCTCCGCTCCTTTTTCTTACAGAATGTTAGGCTTAAAGAATTCACCCTCCCCAAACGTCCATCCAAACCTCCTATGAAACCCACCACTTTCCCCTTCCTATGGGTGTATTAGGCATGTAGCCTTCGCCAGACCCCATGGGGGAGATAAAGGAATGGAACGCAAGACGGGAACTTACTTTCCTTATCCCTCCTGGTTGTTTGAAAAGAATTTATTACAGCAGCTGTTCTGGCCCAGTTGCTTACTCTCCCCAGAAAAACTCTCTATAAAACCGAAGTGTAAACTCTCTATAAAACCCTTTTCTCTCGTGGACACCTTTTCCAGCCTCCACCTGTCTGCACCCATGTGCTCAAAATAAACAGCATTTTGCTGTACATGAAGCCTCGTGTGTCTCCCTCTTGGCTCTGAACCTAACACAGAAAAGCCACCATCTTTGGGAAACAACTCAAAAAGTCAAGTAGTTAGTTAAGGGAAAGGATTATTAAAAAAAAAAAAAA
Organism: Indri indri; assembly: GCA_004363605.1. Lineage (NCBI taxonomy): Eukaryota > Metazoa > Chordata > Mammalia > Primates > Indriidae > Indri > Indri indri. Next base: position 24,401 of record RJWJ010012189.1, read on the forward strand.
ATAGGGGTCATTGAAATTTGTTTATAGAGCCTGTTACCCTAGGGAGTTGGGGTGCATCACCTTCCCTGCACGTGGATGTGTTCTTGCTCACCCACCTGGAAGCTCACCAAACCAAGTCTTTGGGGTTTTTATGGAGCCTTGTTTATTTTGGCATGATTGACGAAATCATCAGCCATTGGTGATCAACTCAACCTTCAGCCCTTCTTTCCTCCCTGGAAGTGGCAGGTGAGGGGGTGTTGAAAGTTATAATCCTCTAATCACAAGGGTGGTTCTCTTGGCAATCAGACCCCATCCTATGGGTATCTAGGGACTTTCTGAAAAATCACCTCATTAACATAAACTCAGGTATAGTTAAAAGGGGCTTGTTAGGAATAACAAAAGACATGTCTTTCACCTTTATTTTTCCAGAGCTATCCCAGAACTTAGGACAAAAGGCCAAGCATTTTAACAAAGTATACTCCTGGTACTCTAGTCCCTTAGGAGTTACAAGAGTTTTAGAAGCTCTAGATAAAACCAAAAATATATATAGTCAGTCCTCAATATCCATGGGTTCCATATCAGTGATTCAAGCGAAAGTGAATCAAAAATATTTTTAAAAAATGGATGGCTATATCTGTACTGAACATGTATAAACTTTTTTTCTTGTTATTATTCCCTAAAAAATATAGTATGACAACTATTTACATAGCATTTACCTTGTATTAGGTATTATAAGTAATTGTAAGGACCAAGACCCTTGGCCTCATAAAGGTTTGCTGAAAAATCACTGACATGAGGCAGATTGATTAATTGGAGAAAAAGACATACAAATTTATTTTAATGTGTATATATGGGAGGCTTCAGAATGAAAACTCAATTCCCCAATGGGATATCGAAGTTATATGCCTTTCTGGCAAAATAGATTATGGGGGTGGGGAATTCTGTTGAGGGGCAATAAAGGATTACTAGGGAGGATGAATGGATGGGGAACAAAGTTTAACCGGTAAATAGTTCTTTTTGGAATTTGAACAAGTCTGAGAGAGGAGACATTATCTTGTTAAAGTGTCTGTTCAGTTGTAGTCACATTCCTGGACTTACAGGGAGGGGAAGAAAAGAACAATTGTTCTCCTTAGTGAGTCTGGTTCTCAGATAGATAAAGAAACTTCAACTTTTTGTGGAGAGCCCATGATGGGGTGGGGGGAGGTCAGAGAGACCTTCAGGCTTCTTCAGTCAGTCCAGCCTGTTAAAATGCCATATTTTGGGGTATTGGTTTCTGAGCCCCAACATAATCTAGAGATGACTTTAAGTATACAGAAAAATGTACACAGGTTATGTGCAAATACTGTGCCATTTTACATAAGGGACTTGAGTGTCCATGGATTATGGTGTCCTCAGGGGTTTCTTGAACCAATAACCCATGAGTACCAAGGGATGACTGTGTCATCTAAGGGACTAAAATAGATACGACTTTTCAACTAAAGCGGGGGTCCTCAGGTTATGGAAACAAAAGTTACCTATAGGTTGAGAGTTCAGGTCCCACTTGCATGGAAAATTTCTGAATTTCTACAACTATAGGATATAGCAAACTCTTGCTAAACTCCTTAGCAACAGGAGCTATCAGGCTGGTTTACAATTCAGATTACAACTCTGATCGGACCAGCCTTATAAACATTCTTTTCTGATAAGCTATTGCAGACCTTAAGTCAATTTCAGTCAGCGTATAGAAGCTCTGAACAAACTGTCTTTGTGTCCTATAGTTCATCTTTTGATGTAAAGAATGAAATTCTACTTCATTTTAATGCTAAAACCCTGCCCCAAAGTGAACATGGCATACACGTTTCATACATGCTTACCCATTGCACATGCCCTTGGCTCCCCTCATAAATATGTACAACTTTTTCCCAAAACCTACTGAATATGTGTGATACCAGCCCTGTGACGCATAAAACACAACCAATCCTTTTTCTCTTCGAAGAGAAAGCACCTGCAGTTTACACCTGAGACTCTTTCCTGTTAGCAAACTGATATTGTTAATAAAGCTCTCCTTTCTACTATTTAGTCATCCTGGCGGTCTTCGGGGTGGCACCTGTATTTCACAATATCACAGGCTATACTGGAATATGCAAGCTTGGGGAGGTAGAGCCTACCAATATGACTCTGAGACTTTAAATGTAACAACTGTTTACATAGCATTAACTCAGAGTTGTATGTGGTGCAGTTTTATAGAATTTTTCCCAGCAAAAGAGAAGAAGTGGATTTGGGAGAAACTATTACATAATTCTATAGATGTGTTATGTTTGAAATGCTGGGTAGATGTGCTCGCTTGGCCATTGTAAACACAGGGCCGAAGTTTGAACAACAATGAGGGACCTAAAGCTGGATATTTATAGCACTCTCCATAGGAATAAAGACATCTGATTTCTGTGTACCCTGCAGACTCAACCCCCTCCACTGCTGAGTCCAACACACAGGCAGCTTAATACTCCAGGAATACTATACTTTGAGGTTCCCAAACATTTTATGCTGTCTAGTACCTCTTTCACTTTTCCCACAGTTTCCTTTCACCTAGAATGGCTGAGTCATGTTGCTAGGAAACTTCTAGCAAGTACTTCTAGCAAGTACCTATGGAAACTTTCAATCGTCAGTTTAAATGTTCGGCTTTCTCTGAAAAATTCCTGAGCTAACCCTTACTGATTTCAGTTCATTCTCCTGAGTTCTTATTTCACTCTGTAAACACTGGGATTGATGCTTTGCTGCATTCGAGTTATTTGCTGTTATGTGTATTTCCCCCATAGGCTTAAATATAGTTAAGGAAAGGCAGAGTACCATTATTTTTACCTGTTCATCCATGGGGCCAAGCAGTGCTTGCTATATAGTCTTTACTTGGAAACTTATTTGAAGATTTCTTTAGCTACTAAGAATTGTCTGCAAATAGTATCACAAGTAAGTGAAATACCAAAGCAGATGAGTGTGGGATAAAAGCAAGATGGGAAAGAGGTTGAGGAAAACCTGGAAAGAGAGACATCCAAAGCAAACCAACACCCGGGCTATCAGAATCAAGTGGACAGCGCCTTTCTGTTAGATACAGTCTGCCAAATTGATAGAATCTTGCTTTACCTTAGCCCATTTCCCTGTGGGTTCTTTTTTTTTTTTTTTTCATCAATGAGACAGGGATGTCATTATATTAAATGCTTTTTTTCCCCCACAGTTAAAAACATTAAATTGTAAGATTTTTAATATTACTAATTATTTTTATCTTTGCTTATTTTTACTTTATAACCTCAGCACCTAGCAAAATACCTGACACATAAGAAAGGCAAGACCCTTGCTTTACTCTTTCAAGCTATTTGGCATAAATACCGTAAGATAAAACAGTTTGTGTTATTGTTTCTATTTAAAATTTAAATCTCAGTATTTATTTAACCAGTATTTACTAAACTATTTTGTAAATGGAGTTTGAAATATAAAATCTCTCAAAATTTGTCTGGCAAAGCCAACAGAAATTGTTTATTTAATTACTATATACTTAGTGTTTGGTAATGAAAAATGATCAAATATAGAACTTGATTTTTTTTTTAGTCAAAAAGTATTTTTAATACCATAGCATTAAATTATAGAGTTAGAATTATTAGTCATATTTATTCATGAGAGGTAATTTGATATCTTACAAAATAGGCCAATACATGGTGTAACCTCTTACAGTCTAATTTTTCATGGATGAGCTCTTGCATACTTAATATCCTTGGAGGTTATATTTTAACATAGTCTAATTACCACTTTCCCTTTATTTCTATTCGATTTGACACAACCACTTTGCCTAAAATAATTTAATATTCTTATGAATGAGATAGTGTTAAAACTAGCCTATAATATCAATCGCCTTTGTTGATGCCAACAACACTACTGTATTAACATACTAGAATGTGAGAACAAATGGCCCTTAGAGGGAAGTGAAAAAATATTCTTCATGATTTTTATATGATTTCTGGAGAATTTTAAACATTTCTAGTTTGAATATCATACATTTCTACTACAAATCAGGGTACCTGGTTGTCTAATTAATACAGATAAGAAAGAGTGTTTTTACCCCTTTTTTCTTCCATTACACCCTTACCCATCCAATCAGGGCACCATGTTGCCTAATAGGTCCCAGGTACTTTGGGCGAGACAAGAACATACTCAATGACACATCGTGTAGCATTTCTTCAGACTGTGATGCCTCTGCACAGACCCACAGACAACTGGCTTTTGAACAAGGGAGGTTATAAGTGCAATTTCTGGAGGTTGCTGCTTACAACTGAATCCTGACACTGACTCTTAGCAGTTGTGCTACTTTGGGAGAGAAGGTTGCTTCTCTTAGCCTCAGTTTTCCAATTTCTAAAACAGCACCTACCTCATAAAGTTGTCATGTCATGAGAATTAAATGACATAAGCCATGTCAAATAAATATTCTAATCTAGCATATCATATGGTAAGAGTTCAAATACTATCAGTTGTTTATTATGATGATGATTATTAGCATAAGCATTGGTCTAAATTTTAGACAATTATGTATTTACTCCAATATCAATAACTTCCTGCATCCTTTAGAGAGCATGATTTAACAGGATTTTAAAGAGACCAAGGGTCCATTAACTTTAGGGACCAGATTCAGACTGTCCAAAGGGCCAATAATCTTTGTAGGACTAAACAGGGTAAGAAAGTTCAGTCATCCAAAGTACTTGTTCCTGACTTCCTAGATTTTATACCTGACCCTAGTATCAGCAGTTCATAAAATGACAGCCAGTAATATTACTGACAGCCAGCCATAATATGATATATTTGTATTCAAACATCAAATGCAATGTAGAAAGCACAGAAAGGAAAAAAGAAAAATAAAAATATGATCATTGTTTTACCTTCCATTTCATAGTTAGCTGCCTTATTGAAAAAAAAAATTATAAGCTGCAATGAGCCAAAGCCACAGGAAATAACTATTCACAAGACCATGATTGTGAAACATTGAAAATCTATAATAGACATTTATAATTTAATTCTCAAGATGTTCTTTCTAATATATTTTCCTTGGCTGAGAGTAGATTCAGTCTCCAGCAAATGTGGGCAACAGTTAGAAATAACCAGAAACATATTGATTTCAAGATTTCATATTTTGTCTCTATCATTGCAAACATTCTACATTAAATACAGACATTGGCACCACTTCTGCACAATGATGTCATCATGCTAATGCAAGGGAACAGTATTGTAATCTGTAATGTCTTCAGAATGCAACCCCAGTGAAATAAATCAAAATATACATTTCTTCTCACAGCTGGACTCTAATCGATTCATGTGTTGAGTTTAATACTTATTCCAGGGCTCTCAAATCTGATTGATGATGTCTTTGAACATTTTGGAAAAGGATAATCAACCACAAAGCCCAACTTAAAGCTGAGCTGAATTTCCAAGCCTAAACATTTAATGTGTTTTGATTTATACTTGCTGAAAGGCTTAAGAAATTCAGGTTGCGCAGGTATGTACAATCATTGATCAGCTTAAAATTTAGTTTTCATTATGTAAAATATTTCTGTTTGTGGAGCATGCACCTGATCTTTGATAGAACTTCTTAAAATTAGGTAAGGATGGTGATCGTCTCATGCCATCATTGGATAAAATTTCTCTCCACAATAAAAACTACATTTTATATGTTACTAATATTAATTATACATAGTTTATTGGTGATCACAAATCAAATCTTGTGATTTCTGAAAGAATTGAGTAATTCATTGAAGATGTTGCTGTAACATTCCAGTACAGGGATTACTAGAATTCCTCCAAAATAGAAGTGGTTGTTAAATACTTGTCACATAATATTTGTGGGGGTGGAGGTAGTAAAGGATTTTAAGTTTATTTTGAGGAGTTCAGTTGAAGATACCAGAATGTCATCTATTAGGATATTGTAATTACAATTTCACATTCTTTTGCCTTGCTCTCAGCACATTCATTACACAGTAATTGAGAAATTCTGCCTATTGTATATTTGCTTAACAACATATAATTTACCTTTCTAGAGAACATGTTAGACATTTGATATGTATAATTACCCAAATTTTATTTTTCTTATGAGCTTATTATCTCTGGTTAGGAAAATCAGACAAATAAGTGGCCTAATTCTTACTTTCAGCTACCTCAAAAACGATTTGGAAAGAAAATTGTTTTTCACCGAGACATTAATGTTATCTGATGACAGGTTAGAAAAACGAGAATTACTCTACAGGGAACTACAGATTGAAGTCTGTAGTTATCACAGCTCTTATTAGCTGCATAAGAGAGCTAATGAGTTCATTTCTGAGCTGCCTCATTTTCCCATGGATGGCGAGTCACTAGAAGACTAATAACTGACATAGTCAAAAAGACATAGATGGGTGCAAATGTAGATTTGTGTGCTCTCCAGTTTAGGGTACATGCAATACCCAGGATGCTCGGGTCACACATCAGAGATGGGCCCCAGTCAATCATTTATACAAAATAATCCTCATCACTATGGAGGTGCCCACCTCACGCATCCCATAGACAGCATTGGAGTATTCTAATTCCCCACTCTTGAGTGACAATGAGATTGTAGTTGTAATTCATTCTGCTCTTGGCAATCATGAAGATTTTTTTTTAAACTACATTCATAGCACCAACAGGAACTCAAAAAATAATTGTTGAATGAAAAATATTATTATTGAATAATAACTGGAGAAATCCAGGTAATTCAACATTCTCTATTCCTCAACATGATTTTCCAGCTCTCAGATTTGCACAGACTTACAAAATTAATGTCATGTATTACATCCTCTTTGTTATCTTGGATTAAAAACATCAACTAAGCCTCTATTATGTATAAAATACTTGAAAGTATACCTGACCTTCTTATAATACCCAGCAGCAATTGATTAGACTAAGGCAGGGCAAGAATAATACAGATATTTGAAAAACACAAGGTACAGGTTGGGATGAGATTTTATAATTTTCTTTAAGAAAAACTGATTAGGTTTCCATAAGTTAAAAATTTATAATCGTAAGAGTTGCAATTTTGCCCATTCCTGTTGTAGGGGCCAAGGGAAAACTTTGAAAATTCTCTGAAAAATCAACTGGCAAAAGGCTAATTAATAGAGAAAAGGCATACAAATTTATTAATATGCATGGGAGTCATACAAAATATAAGAACTCAAAGAAACGGCCAGAAGGTTGACAGTGTTATACCATCTTGAGGTAACAGAATAGGCTATTGGAGCATGGCAAGGCAGGTTATGGTGGCAAAACATGTTATGGGAGGGGGAGAAGAGGAAGCCTGCCTAGCAAAGGTGGTCCTGTCATGTAAATGAAATTCACAGGTAGCAGTCCTCTGGGAGAAAGGATGGCAAGTGTTTCCTTCAGACCTTTAAAGGCGTTGGACTCTCAGTTGATCTTTTCTAGATCTGCACAAGGAAAGGCCTCAGAGAAGGCCTGGCTGCATCATGCAGCTTCTCTACATAGATGTGAATCTCCCCCACAAAAGACAGTGTTGCTGGGCTACTTCTGTCTGCAGGTCCTCTGAGCAGCCACCTCAAAATATTTCAAAGAAGTACATTTTGGAGTAAAATATTTTGGTTTTCTTCACTGTGTTATGCCAGCATTTACATAGTCTATTTGAGGGGTTAATACAATGAAAATACAAAGGCCATGTAAAATGAATAGCTCACTCTATCAAAGTTCTTAAATCTTTAGGTCGAATGTAATCTTAGAGTAATATAACTCAATACTGCCCTCGTGGCAGGCCTTTCCTTCTAAAAATATTTTTTCAGTAGTTAGCTGGCCTCTTTTTTCTAAGAAACTTCTAAGAAAAGGATAGGCCACTGTGGCCTATGCTATCTTTAAATACTTTTATTATTACTGTATTTACTCTTATCCCCTGTGCTAACCTGAAATCCACCTCCCTGTAATTTTCACTCACCTGTTGCCCCTTGGGTCTGTGCAAAATCCCTCCTACAGATGCCAGTCCCACTCAGATCCGATCTAACATCTCCAGTCTCTTCCAAACCTTTCTTATTTCTCCCAGCGTGCTACTTTTACCACATCTGATGGGAACAAAAAGCACCAACAGGACAATCAAACACACTGTACACTTCTCTGTCCCCAATTCTTCATACCTTGTTAAGCACTGTTAGCTCACAGTTACCTTAGGAAGTTTAACTGACGCAAAACCATTCAGAATTCACATTCTTAGTATTGAATTTATAAAAGTGATAAGCTCTTTCACCTAATGTCAGATTAACAAAGATTTGAATATAAGTCACCTAAATCACAATGGCTGAGAGGCATCTTTCTGGTTCATCTTTTGTCCCTTTTGTGTACCTCTCGTACCAACCCAGGATGGTTTTCAGTTGATTGCAATCCCTTTTGCCCTTCCAGGGTTCCTGAACCACACACAAGCCATTCTTGGTTAGTGTGAGTTTTGCTGATGGCAGTATTTGTAAAGAAATGGGAAAAATCAGACTTTTTCCCCCTTCCCTTTTGCATAGACAAATTAAGCATCATTATCAACACCATCTTCATCACCACCACCACCATCACCACCAGCATTTATTCATCTTATGTTCATGTTAAGTGTTTGACTTAGCATAGTCAATCCTTAAGATAATTCTATAAAAGTATTGTTGTTCTTCTTTTAGTAATAAGGAAAATGTTCAGAGATGTAAGCTCCCCTGTGTAAGGTCACATAGCTAGTGAGTAAGGTAACCATTTGCAAATGTGTATTCCCACCAGAGTTCCTGTAAGTACATATCTTCAGCTAAACTTGGTATTGCCAGATTTTGTGATTTTTGCAGTCTGTGGGTCCATACTCTTTCTTCATCCCTCAAAATCAATCTTAATTGAGTCATTTATAAAAGTAGTGGTGACAATTTTTTTCAGTGTGTGGTCGTAAAGATCATATATGATAATCATGTGGTTGTGAAGATCCTATGTGAAAAGGCGACATTTTTTCCTATTATGTCATCCCCTTTATTTTAATCTATCTTTCACATATCTATCATTTTATCGTTTTGCTTTATTTTTTTCCTCCCCAAGAATGAAAATGGCCTGGAGAGTCTCATTTGCATATCCACAAACACCCCTGGTAGTACTTCTTGTTTATCGCCGTTTCATCTCCTATGGAGAGTAGAAGCTAATATACCATATTTCTCTTTTCTCCTGTCACACAGGCCTCTTTCTTCCACTCACTCATTCGGGCCATGTACACAGCAGGTGCCTCAGTACTGACAACATCTGGGTTTTGATTTCTTACTATTCTAAATATTCAGTGTTACCCAGCGCGTGGGAGAGAGGGGAAAATATGGTTTGAAATAAGCAATTCCTAAAGAGACCTAGATATAAGAACAAGAGAAAATCAGATATTAACTTGCAATGTAATAAGATGACATTTGAGGAAAAATTTGCCCTGAATATGTATGGACACCATGTTATGATTCCAAGAGTTGATAATAATTTTTCCTACAATATTGCTGAGGATTTACCTAAAACACTTTCTGCAGTTCAGCTCAATAATGCCTGTCATCCTTTTCCTTTTTAAAAAATATTTTCCATGCAAGCCACTTAGCAAAATGCCACATGATGTTCACCAGTGAAGGTATACTTCTTATTTTTTGTGAGTGTCCTTTTTCCACTTCATTCCTATTCTGAATGCTTCCCTGTAACGTGCCTTAAGTAAATCAAAGGCATATTTCAGATGCAATTTTTCACCCTCAGAAGCTTCACGTCTTTCTGTAACACTTTAAGGGTCACCTGGTGAATAGCGCTGATTGTATTCTATGCATGAAAGAGCAGTCACTGAACACATTCTTTGTTTCCCAGAAAACATCAAAGATTCGACGCTACCAAGTATCCTTTACTCTTGGCCATCTGAATCAGTATGATGTACTTATATTCAGAAGAAAAGTCTGTAATTGAATAACCTATTTAGAAATAGCATTACATATTCTGCTTAATGTTAGTTTGTCCTTCACATAACCTTTATGGAGCTGAGTGTGCAATATAAAACCTATATGTCTACCATGGCTTCCCGCGTGCTGCTCTGACCCTCAAGCCACTGATTCACTTGTCACCTCTTTTTTCTTCCTTCCCAATGAGAGAGGCAAATGCACTTTCACCAACTGATTTAATGGTAAATCAATGTCAGTTAGTCCCTCAATCATCTGTAAAATCATTGTGGATACTTTAAGTGCCTGTTATCTGAGAAACCTGAGGTGTCAGTAAAAACGTAATACACTTTTCACCCTCAGGTTGCTTGCAGCCTAGTAGGAGAAACAGACAGGTGAACAAATCACTATAGAGCTATGTGAAAAATGTGAAAAGAGATATGTGCCATGTGTTTGGGGCTCATCTTGGAAGGAATAAAATAACTGTTCCTGCTTGAAAAGCAGGGGAAGATAATATTAATATTAGGAAAAACTAGAGGGAAGAGGGGAGAATAGAAAAGAGATACAGTATTTCCACAGATCTAAGCATATCTAACTCACTCACAGAGCACCTCCCACCTCCTCTCTCAGACTGTTAGTGTTCCACAAGTGTAGTATGCAAAGGTCCAATGTTAGGACTTAGCACCAGAGCTAGAAAACGCACCACTGAGGATATAGACTTAACACTTTACTTTTACTGAACTGGAAATACAATGAGAGTCAGTATTTATCTGTAGCCAGGCAAACCTGAATTCTAGAAATCCTTTTCTGTATCCTTGGACAAGTTACCACAGTTCTCTGGAACTCAGATTTCTCTGTTAGAAGATCCCAGATGTCTTAGTTCATTTAAGTGTTGCTATAAAGGAATACCTGAGGCTGGGTAATTTATAAAGAAAAGAGATTTATTTAGCTCATGGTTCTGCTGGCTGGAATTTTCAAGATTAGGCATCCGGTGAGGGCCTCAGACTTCCACTCACGGTGGAAGGGGAAGGGAGGCCACATGTGCAGATATCACATGGCGAGAAGGGGAGCAAGAAGAGGGGAGGGAGGTGCCAGGCTCTTTTTAACAACCATCTCTTGTGGGAACTAACAGAGGGAGAACTTACTCAACTCCCCACTTCCCAGGGAGGGCATTAATCCATTTATGAGGGACCCACCCCCATGACCCAAACACCTCCTACTATGCCCCACCTCCAACACTGAGGATCAAATTTCAACATGAGGTTTGGAGGGGTCAAATATCCAAACTATAGCACCAGACAAGGTGATATTTAAAGATAATTAGATGCCAAAGAAGCAGTGATGAGAACAGCCTCTAGAGACATAAAGATCTGAGTTCAAATCCTAGCTAGTAAGTACCTCAGTGGCAGGGGCACAACTTTATTTATAGTCAGTTTCCTCATCCCCCCAAAAATGGTGGGTGTTCATAAAGCCTTCTCAATAACATGGTAATGAGAATGGAATCCTGCTTTAGCACTCAGAATAGTGTGTGAAACATAAACTAGGTTACTGTTAACACTTGGGAATGCTTATTTATGATGACTTAGTAGCAATAGCACAAGCAACTGAGTAGAAAGAGGAGGATAAGAAATAGTATTGGCTGTCTGGGAGAATTCTGTGAGCATACAGATCTTACTCTTTGATGAGAGTCTATTTACAAAAAAATATTTTTAGCTGTAATGGTAGTTTTGATCTATCTAATATTTTTCTGCTGTGAAAAATAAAACCTTAGGGGTTCTTTGTAAAGAACAAATGTCCTCCAACCACCAGAGAGTTAGAGGGACATTTTCAGCTCAAAAGTATTTGTAATCATGATTTTGATTATTGTAAGACAGAATCCAATACTGTCCTCGCCATCCCATTCTGTTGATCTATGCTTATCCCCCACAGTGACTTCCTGGTATGTTAGGGAGATGTCAGGAGATGTCACTCTCTGATTAGGGTGGAATTAACTAAACTTTACACTGTGAGGCAGAGAGCACCAGGATTCATAAGAGTCTTAGCAGAACCTCTGCCTCTCAGGCAACTAGAAGGCCTATCCTACAGGTCTCCATGAAAGGCAGTGTATAGAAGGTGCACCATGCCCCAATGACATATGGGGACTGTCATGTGGACGGCCAGCCAGCAGGCTCCAGCGAACAAACAGGGGATGAAAGACATGAGCCTGGAAAGTAAACACCTTGTCTTGGGCTGGTGGAAGCTGTGCATTTTCAGTGCTTGGGAAAAAGAGGTGCAGAGTGTTATACAAGCATCACATGGCTGTTTGCTATGCACATAAATCTTTATTTCTAGGAAAGCTCTGAGTTTAGTGGAGATGGCAAAACACTGTAAGCCAATAACTACTTTGATGTCTGTACACCCAACCTCCCTGTTCTACCCACATGCGGCTTATATTTATGGGGCATTAAACATGTGTCGAGTACTGTACTAAACATTTCGAATGAATTTCCTCATTTCACCTTTCATCTTGGGTTCGGATATTGAGACTGATGACTTCCTGTACACACATACCCCAAGAGAGTGTAAAATGAGTCTTTCTGGGGAGAACAGGGGAGTCTTCTCAAGATGGTCCGAAAATGGCTTCAGAGATCCAAGGAAGGAGATAGCTTTGGGTTTTCATGGTGGTGCTGGGCAGGGCTGCAGTGACGGTTCCCATGGTTTGAAATTCCTCCTAATATCAAAGGAGGGAGCACCCAGGCTTTCTCATCAATTTGCCCATATGTGAGACAGCAGGGAAGGACAAGGGACGAGTCTTCAAAGCTGTCACCAAACATCAAAAATGGAGTCAGACTCTTTATTGCAAGTGTCTTCCCTCAAAGCTTTCTGACGACGATTTGACGAAATAATTCAGGTTTAACTTTTCATGCAGCATCAAGTGTAAGTCAACATGTGTAACTAACATACGGGTAGAGGCAAAAATACCCCCATTTTACAAGTTAGAAAACTGAGGTTTGGAGAGTAACATGAGTAAAGTTGCATAATTGACAAGGGAGAAGTATAAACTTAAATCTAGGTCTTAAGAACTCTAAACAGGCATTTACCTATGATATAAATAAAAGCACATCAGTGTATCGGTGTTTCCCATAGAGAAGAAAATACTGAATATATTAATAGTTCATATGCTATTTTCCTATCAATAGTGCACAATGCTTCACAATGCTATATAAACTTGCATAGACAGTCCTGGCTTGAGTTCTGGTACTTCTAATTAGAACTGATTGCCCTAGCTTTGCCATATTTAGCAAATAAGAATATAGGATACCCAATTAAACTTGATTTTCAGATAAACAACAAGCAATTTTTTTAGTATATCTCATGCATTATAGGATCACTAACATATTATATGGTGTGGTAATATCCTTGGTACAGATTAACATAAATTGCCCAATCACTCCATCACTTCTTTTTTTCTAATTTCCATTACAGATGAAGATGTTACTCCTTGGGACAATTAGTGCTGACTCTTAGCCATATGCTAAACCTTACAATAATTAAAGTCCATGTACTTCTAGACGTTTTCTTTTTAGATTGCTTATTTCCCTTTTAGAGTAGACCAGCACACCTATAATGCTTGCACTATAAGTAAACAGGATTGCTTTTCGTCTAGGGAGAGAGTTCCAGCCAAGCCTGTGGTAATTGTGAAATCACATCATTTTAACTCTCAAAAGGCAAATTGGTGATTCTTTTTTTCTTTCTCAGGGGAATAGTGTCTTGCATTTTGCAATAACTAAAAAAGCTATCTTGGGATAGAGCAAAGTACTGAATTAAATGCAAATGCTGAGACTTTGATGAGAATATTCCCTTCTAACATAGTCTGGTTTCTTAGCCTGAAGTCAAAACCCCTTTTCAAAGGAATATGCATGACTCTGGGATTCAAGCCAGCTTGGCATCAAAAATCCTTCTGTGTGGCTTTTCTGAGCTGCCAGCAGCTTTGGGTCCTCCAGAGACAGAAAGAGAGAGAGAGAGAAAAATAGAGTGAGAGAGAGTGAAAGAGAGAAAGAGAGAGAGAGAGTGAGAACAACTTTCCTTAACTGCCTACTCCTAATTGCAGGGACAGCCTTAGTTTGCCTTTTCTGGTACTTTGCTCTTCTTCAACTCTATGAGGAAAAAAAATTGAAGGGGGAAAGCCCCTGAAAGCATTGCTGAGTATAAAATATTAATACCTGTGAAGAAGTTCCTTCTACAGTTTAGCATCTAAGAGGGGGAGGTTAGAGCTGCCTACTCTACCAGCATCTCTAGTGAAAGATGCTAATTTATAGTATTTGGACACTTAAGTACACCAACACACCATCCTTATCTTTGCATATGTTTGTCTGTCTGCCTCCTTCATGCCTTACTCCATACCTAAATTTCTTTCCATTTCTGTCTCAATCTTTTCACTAATTTTATGGATTTCTATCCATTTTCCAAGATTCATCTCAGGGGCCACCACTTCATGAAAGCCTTGACTATTTGAAGACCCCTATGTCCACTCCCCACTCTCTCCCACGGCACCATGTTCCATTGCTCTAACTCTTATGCGAGTAAACAAATACTGTGTTGTTTATCACATAGCCCAATAGATTATGATCCTTTTGAATGAATGTTTCATTTAGTTTTATATCTCAGTACCTATATAGATTGTAGCTAGGCATATTTGTTCAAATGTGTACGTGTGCCATTGTTACTCTCTTGAGAAAGGGACTACACTATGTATGAACCGATAAGACCAACCTTAGGATACGTGCAATTTTGTCTGTAAAGGTAGGAGATGTTGTTTTTGTCCCATCCACATCCCCTTGCTCTCAGAGTTTCCGTGCATGCCTGACTTCCAGCTGCCATAAATTTACACTGGCAGCTTGAACCTGCTTTGGCCACATGAGAAGTAGTTCAAGAAAATTTCTCCTCCCTCCCCCAGTCCCCAGTATAGTTCTTGCTCAGTGCTGAATTGGATCCCCTCCAAAATTTATATGTTGAAACTCTAACCTCCAGTACTTCAGAATGTGACTGTATTTGGACACATGGCTTTTAATGAGGTAATAAGTTAAAATGAAGCCATTAGGGCAGTCCTTCATCCAACCTGACTGATGTCCTTATAAACAGAGGAAATTTGTACACACAGAAAGATACCAGGTATGCATGCCCACAGCAGAAAGACCAGGTAAGGCTGCAGTAAGAAGGTGGCCATCTGCAAGCCAATGACAGAGGCTTCAGAAGGAATCACATCTGCCAATATCTTGATGTTGGACTTCCAGCTTCCAGAACTGTGAGAAAATAAATCTCTGCTATTTAAACCACTCAGTCTGTGGCATTCTGTTGTGGCAGCTCTAGTGAACAAATACAGCCCTCAACCAATGACTACCAGTAGTTGATATTTAAATACCCTGCTTCCCTCAAATTTTGAGTGGGATACTCTGAGATGTGACTTCTACTCTATTTTCCGAAGGATTAAATTTAACTAATGTAATGAAACTACTCCAAGTAAACAGAAAAGACTCTATTAAAGGCACAGAACAAGGCTAAGATTTCTTTCCTTTTGTGAAATTCTCACAAAACTTATTGTTGTTGAAATTGATTCCTCCATTATCCCACACATACAGAATCCCACCTTATGACTGAAGATGGAAAAAAATGAATTTAGAAGAAGAGTGTTCATTCAGATGACTTTAATGACCATGAGAAGTATACTGAATTTGTGAAATTTATACTTAAAGTTATTTCTATTTTTAATAATTTCAAAGAACATATAACATAGAATGAATAAAACATCTGAAAAAGATACCCCAAAACTTTTTGACATAAGGAAAAATAGTTCTATCAGGCAACTGGGGTATGTTTTCACTGCAATTAAACTTTTAATTTAGCTCTGAACGTAAAGATATGCAAGGTAAGAAAAAAATGGATTATATAATTTTCATAGGAGAACTTTAGTGATACAAAATCATAAGTGAAGGGACTTCTTTTCTTTTTCTAAGCAGTAAAATTACAAATTGTATGTTATGTAGACTCAATGCCTTTCAAGCATACTTTTTAAAATTGCATATTGTTATGCATAAACAATGAAATACTATTCAGCCTTAAAAAGGTAGATAATACCATTTATAACAACAGGGAAGAATTTGGAGGACATTATGTTGAGTACTGTAAGCCAGATATAGAGAGAAAAGTACTGCAAGATCTCATTTATATTTGGAAATTTTAAAAAACATCAAATACATAGAAACAGAGAATAAAACAGTGGTTCCACATGATTTTTATAAAGTATGGTAAAGTCTCATCAAATAGAGGATTAAAATAAAGATTTCAAAATTATAACAAATGAAAATTCTAGAGCTGAATTTACTACAGGGGTTCAGTGATAGATTTTAACTGGCAGAAGAAAGAAATAGTGAACTTGAAGATAGGGATTTTGCAATCCAAAAAGCATGAAGAAAAAAACAAATGAAGAAAAATGAACTAGTCCTCAGAGAAACTCTTACCAACCAAAAACTCACCAACCCATGAATAAGGGGAGTATCAGCTGGCAAATAGAGAAAAGGAGTAGAAATGATATTCAAACAAATGATAGCTGAAAACTTCTTGAATTTGATGAAAAATATTAATTTGCACTTCAAAGAATCTCAGAAAACTCCTAGTACAATGAACACATAAAAATCCATACCAGGGGAGGAACCAAGATGGTGGATGAGAAAAGACTCCAGTCAGAGTGTCTCTGCAAGAAAGATGAATTTTAGAAGAAAGAGAAAAAAATAAGCTAGCAGAGAAACATAGATTGGGTCAGGGTTGGAAGGAAGGGTGCCTGAAACTACAGGAGACTCCACGAGAAGACGTTGCAGAGGAGAACTGGAAGGAGAAAGGTCCCGAGAGGCTTGGAGACCAGCAACAAGGGTAGGTGGAGCAGTTAACTTCCCCTGCCCTTGCATCTTGGACTGTTGGTGGGCTCCTGAGTGGTTGGAGAGACCCGCCAACACCAGCCCAGAGACGGCCACCACCAGTGAGCAGGCCCGGGCACAGACCTGAGCCTATCGGCAGATGCCATAGTGCTCCATTCTCTCCTTCCCCCTCCCTACCCAGAGAGACAATCTAGCCATCACACGGAGGCATCTCCAAGGAACGAAACCTTTCCTTTTGGGGCCCTACAGCAGACTGAGGGGTACTTAGACTGCGAGCTCCCTACCCACCAGCCCTCCCAGGTGCTGCTTGCCGGGGGACTCCAGGAGAGCAGGGCAAATCCCGAGGTAGAGTGAAATCGATCCAGCTTGGGCACCCTGTAGATGATTCAAGACCAGCACCCCTCCCCCTAGCAGGGTCAGGGATTGATCTCCAGGGCCTAGGGGACAGGCCTGCAGACCAGACCCTGTACACCCAGGTCAGGATCGCACTGCCCCAGGGCACAGAAGAGAGATCTGTGAAAGAGCCTACTGAGGAGTGTGTGCCTTCAGACCTTTGACGCCTGCTAACAGCAGCTGTGGAGCCTGAGGGCAGGCTTACCCAACCCAGCCCCACCCAGACTCACTCCCGGTCCTGCCCCCACTGAGGTGGAGAATAAGGACCCACCTGGAAATCCCAGGGCCCCACCCATCACCCGAGGCACAAGAGGGCCTCTCTAGAGGAACAAGAGCTAGCTACAGGACCCAAAAACAGCACTGCAGCTCGCTCCTCCCTGCAAGTGCCACCTACTGACAGGGAGGTCATCCTGCACACCCTTTTACTGCATCTATTGATTCATCATAAAGGGTGTGGTCAAATTTCACCCACAAACACCACCTACTGGCTCAAAGACTAAACAGGGCATGTCATTATCCAAACGAAAATCTAAAGGCAAGAAGGAACAACTGATCCAGATGGGAAGGAACCAGCAAAAGAACTCTGGAAGTATGAAGACTCAAATGGAAAGCACACCCCCAAAGAGGAACAACAGCTCCCCAGCAATGGACATTAACCAAACTCAGAACACTAAAATGACAGAAGATGAATTTCAAACATGGATTGTAAGAAAACTGAATGATATGCAAGAAAAAATGGATAACCAACAAAAACAAACCACAAAAAAAAATCCAGGACTTGGAAGAAAAATTCACTAAAGAAATTGAAATATTAAAGAAAAATCAAACCGATCTCCTGGAAATAAAGGACTTATACAGGGAACTACAAAACACCGTGGAAAGCCTCAAGA
This sequence comes from Indri indri, assembly GCA_004363605.1. Lineage (NCBI taxonomy): Eukaryota > Metazoa > Chordata > Mammalia > Primates > Indriidae > Indri > Indri indri. Next base: position 42,497 of record RJWJ010012189.1, read on the forward strand.
ACAGGGTAGATCAAACAGAAGAAAGAATCTCAGAGATTGAAGACAACTCCTTCCAATTAAATAAGTCAGTC
>RJWJ010012190.1:0-42544 GCA_004363605.1 Indri indri
TGAGAGGTTTGCCAGTGAAACCTTAACCTCTTACAAGATTCATCCAAGAGTCATATTAAACCATTGAACCATAACTTGTTTTACAATAATTTGGAAGACTAGAGAATGGGAAAAAAGAATCGAATTAACAATGGATATTTTTTTAATGTCTACCTATCATTTACCTTGATTAGCCCAACCTGACCCTTGATTAGCTTAATAACAATAATAACTTGTAAGCGTCCAAGAATAACTACCTATGCCAAGGATTTTTCTTCTTTTTCTTAGAGTAGAAAAGCTGAGAAACCACTAGAATAGAAACAATAATACTCAAACTTTCCACATGTTTGTTACAAATAGGAGATGGAGAATTGGAAAATATTTTCAAGGGTCTCTTTCATAAGCCTTCAGGTCAACTGAAAAATCATCCTGTACTTAGTAAAGTGAAAGATAATTTCCATCTCACATTTAGGAATAAATTTTAAATGACCTGGGGATATTTAACAAGATTTTTTAGCACTATTTCTAAAAACTTGTTAGTTTTATCAAATATTAAGCTTTCATGGCCTGGTAATTTCTTATGAATTTAATAACCTAAAAGTAAAGTTGAAGAAATGTCAGTTTCTCTCCTATTTTATTCCGTTTTTAAAATAGCATACTACATAAACTGTTGATTTCTAGGGAACAGAAGCATGAGTTGTCATACTCTAATACATTCTCAAGAAGTGTTTGGGGAAAGATTTTTATTTTGTCGGAGAAACTGGGACACAAAATCTCACTTAAAATTAATGCCAATATAATTTTCTGAGATGGTATCTTCATGTTTCCATTTTAATAATAACAATAATTACCTCCCTTGTAGAGGCCATTACTGATTCCAGTTAGCAACAAAATGATTTATGCAAAGTCACTGATATCTTTCACATTAATATCATTTGGAACTTTGCTTTAAAAGTTTCTGTAAGGTAAAAGCTAAGTATGGCATGACTACCGTTTCTTTTTTGTTCTTCAAGGTAAAACCAAACATGTACTCTAAGTCATGCAACAGAACCAATTCTCAAATCCTCCTGTTGGGTGACAGGGCGGGGGTCTTCTGTCATCTAAAATGTCAGATCCACATGCATGTTACGAGAGGAGTGTTTCCCATTTCCAGTAGCCATAGTCCCGGAAAGCAAGACTGGAAAAACAGAGTCAGAACTGAGACTGTTTCTCCATCACATGCTCCGTTCTGCCTGTGTAGGTTGTTGGTAGAAATGATGATTTCTAGATGGAGTGGATGTTGGTACTGGTCGACCGAGAATCAAGCTCTCCTTTTTCCTTCTTGCCTCTTAGTTTAGTGACTATGGGGTTACCAGTCATAGGTAGTCACTGACTCCTACAAGTTATTGTTCCCTAGAAATAGCTTTATCTTTAGAATTTTGGCCCATTTACATCTTGGGTACATTTTACTTGGAGTACAAAATAGCTCATTGACTTATTCTTTTTTTTTGAGGGATGCCCTGCTTTACTTTAGCGTAGGTCATCGTACTAAGGCACAGTTTTTGTTTTTTGAAGCGCTTTGATTTTTTTAAAAGAAGTAATATTTGGTTTGTTAAAGATATAGATATAGTTAATTATCTTATAGGACATGTATGTCTTTTTTTTTTTAAGGACACCACTACTGTTCCTTCACTGTTAATCACACTTTTGGCATTGATGAAGCTTTCAATTTTGAGAATGGTAGAGTTTGTCAGGTGTCATTTTGAGTGCCAGCAAATGGTTGATTTGAGGCAAGAAGAACAAAGTTTAAAAAAGAAAATCAATCTAGCATTTGCTTAATAATTTGCCCTTTGCAGTAACAGAATCTTATCTGACCACCCACATTCATCTGGTTGCTGACGTGATTCTTGCTTCAATTGCAGAAGCTATTTTTGCACCTTTTTTGTCTTTTGAGGAACTGAGTGGGCCTACTTGCTTGTAATGATTCACGTCTCAAAGTGCACAGGGTGTCCTGTGCTACTGCAGTGGTGTCCAGAAAAGAGGGGGAAATTAAAGCAAACTCTTCCTTTAACCACTTTGAATGCTCACATGAACTAGTACTGGGGAAAGGCACATTTTAATTGTCATGTCTTACTTAATACTTAAGTTCTTCCCATGAGGGTTTTGGTAATAACTTGGCAGGAAGAAAGAACAATATTTTTTTAAAGGTAACAAATATATAATAACCATCTATGGGTAGGGTAGTAATATGGTTATGGGGGTCTTTTAAACTGGGAGACACACCATCTTATGTTTGATAAATCTATTTGGATTAAGTGGTTTGACTTTCCATGTATGTCCTTGGATTACACTTGGATAAATATAAATTCTAAATATGAAAAAGTCCCTTTCTTCATTACTTACCAGAGTTTGTGAAGTCTCAGGATTTTACTTTGGCTGGTTTGGGATTCCTATTTCAGAAATTAATTTTAGCACAGAATATAACACTGCTAAAATAAAATATAGAAAAGAATTACTGAGACTTCATCCTGTGACGTTTAGTTGCTAATACACCAAAAGTTTTGTGGAAATCACAGCTTGAAAGCAGAACAGTGTCATGGACTGCAATGGCACAATTTCTAGTTTCCATACTTGAAGTTTTAACTCTAGCATTATTTTTGTCGTTGCCTCTACTTTGGCTGTTACAGGCATTCCCTTTTAATGCAAGTATTTATTCAAAAGATTTAAACTGTTAAAAGAAAGGAAATGCTTTCTTGACCAAAAAAAGAAAAAAAAAAAGGGCTTCCTGAGAGATCCAGTTTCAAACTTTCTTTTCTAAAGGAAGGCAGGTTCTATGGGTAAAGAACCAGCTTGCCTATTAAATTCATTGCAAGTGTCATTGTCTTTTAAATCTTCTTATTCATCTTTTTTAGATTCCCAGAAGTTGTGCATGAGTTCCCGTGGGAAGAATTGGCATCTTGGAAGTCAAAGACGGTTGTGATGCAGTTTTTTGATACGAGGATAACAGGTTAATAACTAAAATTTATCATTTTATTCTATCGTTGTTACATTAAATTTGAAAAGCTATTTTGCTATTATATGTTTACTCATATGTAAACTGACTTTGTCATCGAATCAGGAATGAAACAATCTATTTTAATTTTAATTTAATTATAGCCTCCTTAATTGAAATAGCCTCATTTGAGAGAATTTCTTTCTGGCAAAGTTTATTTTTTATGTGAAATTCTACTGAGTAAATCCTAATAACTTTTGCTATCTAATGAGAAATCATTCCAGTAGAAAAGTGAAATCACACTTTTAAAAAATTATTTAAAAATTTATGACAAAATATTAAAAGCAGAAGCTGGTTACCCAAATAAGTCATAAATGTCTTAACTAAATATGCAAACTACAAATATATGCAATGATGCCCACATGGAAAAATATAGTTCAGTTTTCCATTAGGTTTTAAATATCAAACTTGATTTTAAATACATCAAATTAGAGGGTGATCATCGAAATATTTTTACTTTTCTCCAAAAGTTCTCGGAATTACTTGGCAGGAGTTTATATAATATATGGTATTCTCCTCGTAGTGGTGACTTGCTCATTTTAGGGAGAACCGAGGTCGTTATGGGGATTTTTACTAAAAGAAGCATTTATAATGAACTTGGCTCTCAGGAAGGTGCCTTTTAAAAATCATCCTGTGGAAATAAGTCTGTATTCAGTTGGACTCTGGCACTGGTCACGCTCTTTTGGTAGATCCTTTTTTTCCCTCATCCGGTATTCTCTGAGCATGTCCTCTCTGAGCAGTGGTTGGGCCGTGAGCACCGTAGTGGGCAGTGGGACCAGTGTCACAGCAGGGGTGCTCTGAGATGCTCATGTATTCCTTAGAATATTTTATAATCGATCTATGGCATTTTAAAAACAGATACATGGATGTCACTTCTAAACTGTCACATGATAATCACTATCATAAGACATATATTTTGTTTACAAGTATAATACCACCAAATTCCCAAAAAAAGACCAAATAACCACTTTAGTTTTCAAAAATGTTTTATTACTAAAATATTGGAAATAGAAAAGTGGTGTTTGTCGCTGGTCTTTTAATACCATTACTATATAGGATGTTATTATTTAATGCTCACTTGACTTTTGCCACCCCTCAAGTAATGATTAATTTCCTGAGGTAAAGTTTTTTTTTCTAAGATAGTGTTTTTCTAAGCAAAAGATCCCAGATTGACAAGCCTGGGTACTGTAGGCCTTTATTCCTCTGCAGAGCAAGCCTGCCTTCCTGCCAATCCCACCCAGCTGTTATCCTGAAGAGACCTCGGAGGCGGTCTATGCACCAGGCTGCCTCTGCGCTTTTCCTTTTGGGGCCTGTCTGAGGAAATTATTTAACTGGGTGCCAAATTTATTTGAGTGGGACTATGAAGAGTGGCCAAAGGAGGGGGCACCCTTTTAGGAAGAATGCCAACTCTTCCATGTAATATCATCTTTCTTTTTTGCTTCAGTTCCTTTCATCCCTTTTCCACGGAAATAGCCATGCAAAGGGTTGTATCTTTTTCAACACCACCCTGCTCTGAAAAATGCTATGGGCTGGCAGGACAATGCCTGTCTGTACTGACTGGAGGACTCCTATGGGTTGTGTGTAGCACCATCCACAGGAAACCCCAAAGTCATATCCTCTTGAGTTTTATTCTCTGGTAAAATATCTTACTCCTTTCATAGCTCCCAAAACCATTAGGGAAAATTTTAAATGTGAATGGGAAACTGTATTTGGAATACCACTCCTTTGTTGGCAATAGGTGCCAAGAATGACTTTGTGCGTGGGTTTGGTTACTATAAAAGGAAAACTCAGTGAATAAAATGGTAACTAGCTGTCTTCATATGAGAATTGTTCTCATATTGCATTTTTTGATGTATCGATTGGGAAAACTGGAATTTATTTTTAACATGCTATTAGGGAATCCAAAAAATGAATTGACCCTACATGATCATAGAGAAATAATATAGCTATAATTAACCATATTACTATAGATCTTTATAGCTCTAAGTAGATCTATATTGAAAAAAATTGAACTGAAATCGCAGGCATATACAATGGTTCATTTAATGATTTGTAATAATATTATGAGGTCCAAATAAAGTATTTTTCTAGGCTTAATGATCCATTTAATGTAGATTTCCTTCTGTAATATACTTACAGAAACGTTTTCCCATCTGTAAGAATTTTCATACATTTTAGTAATAAAACAAAAGCTCAAGGATTTATGCCATTTTTGGAATAGTTAGGTCACTTAGTAAAGTGTTACCTAACAAAAAAAAAAAAAGACAAATGTCACTATCGAACCTTGAATTAAATTTTGGAAGCCTTATTGTTTTAAAAGTGAATAATTTCTTTTCCTCAGTTTGAGTAGAGCAGCAAAGAAACTTTTGAACACACCCAAATCCTGCCTGATTTTAAAGAGAAAGACAGGCCATGCACAGTAATAGGTCTATGATGCACATGATTTCCATTACAGAATTTTTTCAGTTTCCAGGATAAAGTAGTTGTAGATAAGTGATTAATTCAAAGAGTCCGCATTTTTTAATAGTTCATGAATATGATCAATAAATTCCCAAAAGTACCCGTCACTCGTTTTCTCTCCCACCTACCTTTTTCCATATGTCTCAGAAACTCCAAGAAGGGAAGTGATTTTATGGATATCAGTTAGTTTAAAGGCTCCCCAAGGATAGTATGGGGGAGAATAATGCATCCTTAAAGATGTTTAAAATCTAATGTAAAAGGTTCCTGTGAAATAGGAATGATTTCTAATTCCCTAATAAGTCTTCCACTGAAGTGAAAAGTTAGACATTGCGGTTCCTAGGAATGTGGACCAGAGGGGTCCCTGTTCTGCTGGGACCTCCACCTCAGGCACAAAATGGAAACTCTTTCTCAGCAACCTAGGAGCAGAAAGCATGGTGTGGGTATTATCCAGGTGCCTGATAAAATGGTGGGACATCTTATGTAGGCTTATCTTAGAAATTTAAAAGGAAGAGACTTTCTCGACAGAAGCTATTTGCATAACTGAGTTAATGTGTTTTAAAGCTTAAAACCTTTCTGTGAGGTGAAAGGATCACTTAAGGCCAAGTTCCAAGTTCTAGACCAGCCTGGCAGCTTGGGTGACAGAGAGAGACTGTGTCCCTTTAAAAAAAAGCTTTCTAGATAATAAATGCTGTTGGAATATAGAATGATCCTATGTTAAACTTAGCAAAAAAATTGATTTTTATTTCTTTAATAAAATGGTAGGTATGATTTTTTTTCTGATTTGCCTCCTTCTCTTAAAAATTGAACCCAACAATTAATGTTCTAGATAAGTTTTGTTTTGACCATTAGATATCTGCCTTTGAATTTTATGTAAGTCAGTTTTTTTCATCTTTTAATGTATTCTCTGATAGCAAAATATTATTGTCCTTGAATTTTATTTTGTGTATCTATTGTGTGATATTTCCTTAGTGAATAAGAATGATTTTAATTTATTACTGTAAACCATAAAACTTAAACATGACTGATTTAGCAATGAGATAGTATAAATGAAAACGTTATATTTTATTTAATATTTTATTAACTATACTGTTCCAGTTTTGTTTGTTATAAAATAGTATGTACTTATTTAATTCAAAGTTTATATTTTAAGCAAAATTATATATTCTGTGCCAACCAAAGGATGGGAAATGATACATACCAAATTTTCACTTGTGAGGTTTTTATTTTCCTTAAAGTAATAATTTTCAAGATGGGCACAGTGGCTTGAGAGCTACTTGGGAGGCTGAGGTGGAAGGATCCCTTAAGCCCAGGAGTTTGAGTTCAGCCTAGGCAACACAGAGAGACTCTGTCTCTAAAAAACATAAAATAAAATAAACAAAAGTAATGATTTTCAAAGAACAAAGGAAAACAATTTGTTATGAGAATTTATCGTGTTCTCACAAGAAGCTGTTCTCCTTATTAATTTAATATGCGTATTTTGAACATTATATTATGGATTTTTTTATTTCTGAGAAATGGCATTTGGGGGTCATTTTCCATACTACAAACATACAAAGCTCGTATATATTCTCCTTGAACCATTAAAAGCTCAGGCATTTCAAATATTGAAATTAAATGAAAATATTTAGGGGAAGGTATTATTGAAGATGTATTATTTTAAGTTGTGATAAAACTTAATGGAGAGTGGAGAGAGTCCTCCTAGGCTCGGAGGTCAGCCAGCCTTGGATTTGAATTCTGGTTCTGAAACTCAGCCTCCATAAGCATGGTTCTCAACTGTGAGATAGATGTAGCAATACCTGTAGCATAGGGCTGTCACGAAGGTCAAATAAGATAATATGTATGAAACTCTGTAACAGTATTTGTCAGCACAGAGTAGATGCATAGTAAATGACAGCCATTGCCATTGTTATTATTAGCCATGGAACCACATACACAGATCAATACCATGATAAAATATTAAAATCTGAAAAGTAACTCAGAAATTATTCAGTTCAAGCTCTGAGTCCTAGTTGAGGACTCACACATGTTTCTGTCTTAAATTGGAAGTATACTATGCTTCCCTTTTAGAGGGTGTTATTCACCTCTAAAAGTCTGACAGGTTGTGTCTATATGAACCTTAAATATTTAGTTAATTAAACACAAAAGTCAGCCAATTTAGGTTCAACGTTGTGTATTTTTCTTGTTCACATGGTGGCTGGAATTGACAGACCTCAATTTGCATTGGAATATTATGAGGCCATCACTTCTCTTTCAGTTTTTGCTTAAGAAAATTACTGTGGTGTAAAACTTAAATCCAATACTGAAACTTTTTAGCAAATCTAAGTTAATATCCCCGTTTAATTTTTTTGACAACTACTTTACAAATTGATTGTGCTTCATGCCAATTAGCAGAAAGAACTTTTTATTACAGATGCCTTGCTACAAATATATGGGGGCTACTGATTTCTCACCCCAAAGACTTACTGTTCCTGTGGGAAGTCCCGTGTGCCTTTCCTTGTCAAGGTGCAAATCCTCTCATCATCGTCACATTTGAGTAATGCGTTAGGGAGTCGATTGGCCATGGAAGTAAGACCAGTACTTAAGTTTCAGTTTGAAAATCTGCAGTTCATGTGCATGATAGCTTTCTTTTTTTAATTAACCAGTGTTTTATTTAAAAAGGTAAATGTATTTTTGTTAAGAAATATAAACAAAAATTGAAATTACAGAAAGTCATAAGGCGAAAAGTAAAAATCCTTTCCCTCCCCTTCCTCTGACTCCCTGGCTACTAGCTAGATTTAACAATGTTAAAAGCTGCTTGGCATCGTCACAGGAATTTTCTGGTTATCACCTGTTTCTTTTACACAAATAGGATTACAGTATACATATTAATACTAGGGTGCAATAAGCTTTTCTTGCATTTAATGTTCCTATTCCCTGGTACTTATAGCGGTACTTCATTTTTTTTCAATGGCTCAGTTTTATGGTTGAGCCGCAATTTATGTAAGCAGTTCCTTGGACACATACTGTTGTGCACTTGTGCAACTGCATCTGTAAGGATGTTTCCGGCAATGAAATTTCGGGGTGGAAGTGTATGAGTTTTCTTATTTTGATAAACACAGTCACATTGACTATCAAGGAAACATCTCAGCTTTCATCATAATTGATACAATTTAGCATTGACATTCTCAGAATCCTCTGGGTACTACATTGACCATTCCCTTAAGGAAGTAGAATTTTCACTTAAAATTGAAGTTACTTAGTTGTCAAGGCTTCCTGAGCCATTCACCATCATAGAACACTCCTTCACTTTGCTGTCATGGAAATTTATTTATTTATTTATTTATTTATTTATTTATTTTTGAGACAGAGTCTCACTCTTTTACCCAGGCTAGAGTGAGTGCCGTGGCATCAGCCTAGCTCACAGCAACCTCGAACTCCTGGGCTCAAGTGATCCTTCTGCCTCAGCCTCCCGAGTAGCTGGGACTACAGGCATGCGCCACCATGCCCGGCTAATTTTTTCTATATGTTTTTAGTTGGCCAATTAATTTCTTTCTAATTTTAGTAGAGGCGGGGTCTCGCTCTTGCTCAGGCTGGTCTCGAACTCCTGAGCTCAAACAATCTGCCCGCCTCGGCCTCCCAGAGTGCTAGGATTACAGGTGTGAGCCACCGCACCCGGCCATGGAAATTTATTTTTTTAATGTTTAAACTTATTGGTGCAATAAAAAAATCCCACTATTATCAACTTTTTAATATCTAGGGAATTAGAACTAGACTGATTGTGTCAAAAAGCTAGATATTTTGATATAATAATCTTGTATCTTGAAAAATATTACTATGATCTTTTTAATAATATTTTCTCCATGAGTTATCTTTGGCCACAGTGCCAGTAGAAGGTCTACTGTTTTAGTATAGTGCATTCTGAAGCAGTTCCTTGCTGTTGTTTTAGGGCACGTAGCATTGTGAACCCTATATGTTATGAACTGGAAAATAGAATTTGTATGTGGTGATGCTATTGTTTAATGGAACAATTTTTTCTGACTGCATGTATTTTGTACCCAGGAGGCGTCAGGACAATCATGCCCATGAGAACTCTAAACCGTTCAGGTAATCGTTTTATTTTTAAACTGTCCTAAAGATATGCTTTGTTTTTCATATTATGAAGATTTTATCATTGTTTTGTTTAGATGTTTTTACCTTTTCCGAAGTTTTTTTGACAACCCTTAATTCTTATAGCTTCGATCTAGCTCTACTAATCACTCTTTTTAAGCTGTAAAATATATTTATGTTTTATGTTAACATATGATTTATTATATAGTTTATTGAAAATGTGTTCTATATATTTATTTATATGTTTATACTATATTACATTCATAACTTATTTAACTATATCATATTTATCATATAATATATATTTTATATTAAGCTATAAAATATATCTCCATGTAGAGATATGTAATATACTTCAGCATGCCGGTCATAAGCTTAGTTATAAATAGCTCTAAATTTTTTCAATGAATGCTTTTAAAAATCTTATGATTTTATAAGTACTATCTATCAAGAGTTTTCATTCAAATACTTTTATAACTAGAATTAATGAGTATTTAAAAGAGTAACTAAAATGCAAATATGGGAGAAATTTACATTTATAACTTAATGCTAAGCTTGAAATTAATATCTCCATGCAATTAACCTAACTGCCATAAAAATAATTATTTAGAGTAAAAAGCATTTTAAGTTTATCTAATTTAATGCTGGTTATTTAAGATTGTTTTTGATTTCTCATTCGATAGCTGTTATGACAATCTCTTTGTATTTTTCTTTTCCTTTCAGGTCATTTTATCTTAGTGAAACTGGCAATTGAACTTTGCTCTAGTTGATGGGCAAAATTACTTCTAGACTATCCATCATCCGAATTTCATCCTAGTTGAAAATTTTCAAATGCCATAAGAAATCTTTATAGATTTGCACTTAGCTTGTGGATGGACATCTCTACAATGGAGAGAACTGTGTCATAGCCCTGGTCCAAGGACATTACCATCTAATGCCCATTGACTGCGGTGTGGGTGTGGAAGGTTCCAAAGAGAAGGAGCCGTCAGCAAGTGTACAGGCCCCTGGAGCATGGAATCAGTCAAGCTTTAAAAAGCACAGCTTTGGAGACACTCCATGAGTCTGCACGGCTTTCATGCGAACTAGCACTTAAGACCTTGTGTAACAAAATGGACACTGGGGACACAGCTCTAGGACAAAAAGCTACCTCAAGGTCTGGAGAAACTGATAAAGCGTCAGGTAGATGGAGACAGGAGCAATCGGCTGTTATTAAGATGAGCACTTTTGGCAGTCAAGAAGGACAGCGGCAACCACAACTAGATCCTGAGCAACTGGGAAACCCAGCGTCAGCACAACTGTTCAGTTCTGGGAAACTGGCCTCCCCTGGCGAAGTGGTGCAGCAAGTCGCCGAGAAGCAATATCCACCGCACCGTCCGAGTCCTTACTCATGCCAACATTCACTCTCTTTCCCTCAGCACTCATTGCCACAGGGGGTCCTGCACAGCAACAAGCCACATCAGAGCCTCGAAGGCCCTCCGTGGCTTTTCCCTGGCCCTTTGCCATCTGTTGCCTCTGAGGACTTATTTCCTTTTCCTATTCATGGCCACAGTGGTGGCTATCCTAGAAAAAAGATTTCAAGTCTGAACCCTGCTTACAGCCAATACTCCCAGAAAAGTATCGAGCAGGCAGAAGATGCTCATAAGAAAGAGCACAAACCCAAAAAGCCCGGCAAGTACATTTGCCCTTACTGCAGCAGGGCGTGTGCCAAACCTAGCGTACTGAAAAAACACATCAGGTCCCACACCGGGGAGCGGCCATATCCATGTATACCTTGTGGTTTCTCTTTCAAGACAAAGAGCAATTTGTACAAGCACAGGAAGTCACATGCTCATGCAATTAAGGCAGGATTAGTACCTTTCACAGAGTCAGCTGTATCTAAATTGGACCTGGAGGCTGGTTTTATTGATGTAGAAGCAGAAATACATTCAGATGGTGAACAGAGTACAGACACAGATGAGGAGAGTTCTTTATTTGCTGAGGCTTCTGACAAAATGAGTCCTGGCCCACCCATCCCGTTGGATATTGCCAGCCGAGGTGGCTATCACGGGTCGTTGGAAGAATCGCTGGGAGGTCCAATGAAGGTGCCCATTTTGATTATCCCCAAAAGTGGAATTCCTCTGCCCAACGAAAGCTCTCAGTATATCGGCTCTGATATGCTACCAAATCCGTCTCTAAATACTAAGGCTGATGACTCTCACACGGTCAAACAGAAACTTGCACTAAGACTGTCAGAGAAAAAGGGACAAGATTCTGAGCCATCTCTCAATCTTCTGAGCCCGCACAGTAAAGGAAGCACTGATTCTGGTTACTTTTCTCGCTCAGAAAGTGCAGAGCAGCAAATAAGCCCTCCCAACACAAACGCAAAGTCTTATGAAGAAATCATCTTTGGAAAATACTGTCGGCTTAGTCCGAGAAATGCACTCAGTGTTACAACCACGAGCCAGGAGCGTGCCGCCATGGGCAGGAAGGGCATAGTGGAATCGTTACCTCATGTAAACACCAGGTTAGATGTCAAGATGTTTGAAGATCCCGTTTCCCAGCTGATCCCAAGCAAAGGAGAGGTGGACCTCAGTCAGACAAACATGCTGAAGTCCACTAAATTCAACAGTGAGTCCAGACAACCCCAGATTATTCCATCCTCTATCAGGAATGAAGGAAAACTTTATCCAGCAAATTTCCAAGGCAGCAGCCCCATCCTCTTAGAAGCTCCTGTAGACTCTTCACCCCTTATTAGAAGCAACTCCATGCCAACTTCTTCAGCAACTAATTTAAGTCTTCCTCCTTCTTTGAGAGGAAGTCACTCATTTGATGAAAGGATGAGCGGTTCCGACGATGTTTTCTATCCAGGGACAGTGGGCATACCCCCTCAACGCATGTTGAGAAGACAAGCGGCTTTTGAGCTTCCTTCGGTCCAGGAGGGGCATGTGGAGGTCGAGCACCACGGCAGGATGTCCAAAGGTATCAGCAGTTCTTCCTTGAAGGAAAAGAAGTTGGCTCCTGGGGATAGGGTTGGGTACGACTACGATGTCTGTCGGAAACCCTATAAGAAGTGGGAAGACTCTGAAATGCCAAAGCAAAGCTACAGGGACATTTCCAGCTTAAGTTCTTTAAAACATGGTGGAGAATATTTTATGGATCCCATGGTGCCATTGCAGGGAGGGCCAAGCATGTTCGGAACTACATGTGAGAATAGAAAACGCCGGAAAGAGAAGAGTGTAGGAGATGAAGAGGACACACCCATGATTTGCAGCAGCATTGTAAGCACTCCCATGGGCATAATGACTTCAGACTATGACCCCAAATTGCAGATGCAGGAAGGAGTAAGGAGCGGATTTGTCATGGCTGGACACGAGAACCCTTCCCATAGTCACTCTGAACGCTTCGACCCGTGTCGACCCCAGCTGCAGTCTGGAAGTCCATCTCTTGGGTCAGAGGAGTCCCCTTCAGTCGCTGATTCAGACAAGATGTCAGACCTAGCAGGCAGGAAACCTCCTGGAAATGTGATTTCTGTGATTCAGCACACAAACTCGCTGAGCCGACCCAATTCATTTGAAAGGTCTGAGTCAGCTGAGCTCGTGGCTTGCACACAGGATAAAGCCCCTTCCCCTTCAGAGACCTGTGACAGTGAGATTTCAGAAGCCCCAGTGAGTCCGGAGTGGGCTCCACCCGGGGATGGTGCAGAAAGTGGGGGCAAACCATCCCCATCTCAGCAGGTGCAGCAGCAGTCCTGCCACGCACAGCCCAGGTTGGTTCGCCAGCACAACATTCAGGTTCCTGAGATTCGAGTGACCGAGGAGCCTGATAAACCCGAGAAGGAGAAAGAAGCCCAGACTAAAGAGCCAGAGAAGCCTGTGGAGGAATTTCAGTGGCCCCAGAGAAGCGAGACCCTTTCCCAACTCCCCGCTGAGAAGCTGCCACCCAAAAAGAAGCGTCTGCGACTTGCAGATATGGAGCACTCCTCAGGGGAGTCCAGCTTTGAATCCACAGGCACGGGCCTCTCTCGCAGCCCCAGCCAAGAAAGCAACTTGTCCCACAGCTCCAGTTTCTCCATGTCTTTTGAAAGAGAAGAAACCAGTAAGCTTAACGCACCTCCTAAACCAGATGACTTTGGGAAGCATTCAGAGTTCTTGACTGTCCCTGCTGGCTCATACTCATTGTCTGTCCCGGGCCATCACCACCAAAAAGAGATGCGGCGCTGCTCGTCAGAGCAGATGCCTTGCCCTCACCCCACGGAAGTCCCAGAAATTCGGAGCAAATCATTTGATTATGGTAATCTATCCCATGCTCCCGTGGCGGGAGCAGTGGCCTCAACATTATCGCCGTCCCGGGAGAGGAAGAAATGCTTTCTGGTACGGCAGGCTTCCTTCAGTGGCTCCCCAGAAATTGCCCAGGGTGAGGCTGGCATGGATCAGAGTGTCAAGCAAGAGCAGCTGGAGCACCTGCATGCCGGCCTCAGGTCCGGGTGGCACCACGGCCCGTCCACTATGCTGCCTGCTCTTCAGACAGAGGACCCAGGAAAGCAAGTGGTCGGGCCTTGCGCCCCTCTGAGCTCAGGGCCACTCCACCTGGCCCAACCACAGATCATGCACATGGACAGTCAGGAATCTTTGAGAAATTCCTTGATGCAACCAACATCCTATATGACAAGCAAACACTTATCTGAACAGCCACATTTATTTCCACATCAAGAGACTATTCCATTTTCTCCTATCCAGAATGCTTTGTTTCAGTTTCAGTATCCTACAGTCTGTATGGTTCATTTACCAGCTCAGCAGCCTCCCTGGTGGCAGGCCCATTTCCCACATCCCTTTGCCCAACACCCTCAGAAGAGCTTTGGCAAGCCTTCTTTTCCGGCAGAAATTCATTCTAGCTATCCCTTAGAGCACGTGGCAGAGCACACTGGAAAGAAATCTGCTGATTACGCACACACAAAAGAGCAGACTTACCCGTGTTATTCAGGAACATCAGGGCTGCACTCAAAGAACCTTCTTCCAAAGTTTCCATCAGACCAGAGTAGTAAGTCAACTGAAACTCCCGCCGAGCAGGTTCTTCAAGAAGATTTTGGCTCGGCAAACGCTGGGCCCTTACAGTCCTTACCGGGAACAGTAGTTCCTGTTCGGATCCAGACGCACGTACCGTCCTATGGAAGTGTCATGTACACGAGCATTTCTCAGATACTTGGGCAGAACAGCCCTGCAATTGTCATATGCAAGGTCGACGAGAATATGACCCAAAGAACTCTGGTAACCAACGCAGCCATGCAGGGCATAGGATTTAACATTGCCCAGGTGCTGGGGCAGCATGCAGGCTTGGAAAAATACCCCATTTGGAAAGTACCTCAGACCTTGCCCCTTGGTTTGGAATCTTCCATCCCCTTATGTTTACCTTCCACCTCCGACAGCGCCGCCACCCTTGGAGGTAGCAAGCGGATGCTTTCCCCAGCCAGCAGCTTGGAACTCTTCATGGAAACCAAGCAGCAGAAAAGGGTCAAAGAAGAAAAGATGTATGGGCAAATTGTGGAGGAGCTTAGTGCTGTGGAGCTGACCAACTCAGACATCAAAAAGGATCTCTCCCGCCCTGCGAAACCCCAGTTGGTTCGACAAGGCTGTGCTTCTGAGCCAAAGGATGGCTTGCAGTCGGGGTCATCTTCCTTCTCCTCTCTGTCGCCCTCCTCATCTCAAGACCATCCTTCTGCTAGTGCGCCCTCGAGGGAGCCCTTCCCGCCCAGCAGGGAGATGCTTTCTGGTTCCAGGGCACCCGCTCCGGGACAGAAGTCCAGTGGGCTTTCTGAAAGCAAAGAGTCCTCAGATGAATTGGATATCGATGAGACAGCATCGGACATGAGCTTGAGCCCACAGAGTTCATCCTTGCCAACGGGAGACAGTCAGCCGGAAGAGGAAGGGAAGGGCCGGAAGCTGCCTGTCGGCATGCTGGTGCACGTGGCCTCAAGCCCGAGTGGGAACGTGGCAAACTCAACTCTTCTTTTCACGGACATGGCAGATTTCCAGCAGATTCTTCAGTTCCCCAGTCTGCGGACAACAACTACTGTGAGTTGGTGCTTCTTGAATTATACAAAACCCAATTATGTGCAACAGGCCACCTTCAAATCCTCGGTTTATGCTTCATGGTGCATTAGTTCCTGTAACCCCAACCCATCCGGATTGAACACCAAGACCACTCTGGCTCTTCTGAGGTCCAAGCAAAAAATCACGGCAGAAATTTATACCCTGGCTGCTATGCACAGGCCTGGAACCGGCAAGCTTACCTCGTCAAGCGCTTGGAAACAGTTCGCTCAGGTAAGGACTCTTGTTCTAGAAAGCATTCTGTATTATGGATTTGATTGCTGAGCAGACTGCATAATGAAGGGTATAACATCCAAAAAATACGAGGAAAAAATTAAGGTCAGAGTTGGGGCAGTCCTCAGCAACACTGGCCTTACCCCGTGGGTGGGGTGGGGCGGGGGGGGAGAAGCCACTCACTGCACTTAGTTGTGAGGGTCCCAGGGAAGGTCTCCAGGACTGGAAGTATCTCCTTCACCCAGGTGCCATGAAATGCTGCCACTCCAACTGATCCCTATGGGTTCTTCTTCGTTCTGACCTGCGCCAGTGGCCTAGCCCATCTACTTGTCTTTGAATGTGAGGAATTCGGGGAATTGTGAAATGGGACCCTAGAGCAGGGAGTAGATGCTGAAAGGGAAGATCAGGAGGGAGCCCTGAAGGATGTCAGAACTGAACTTTGCAAACGCTTTTTACCAAAACTTATTATAGATCTCTTTTAAAACTCATTTTTCCAAGTTATTTTTCCTACATGAATAATCAATCCCTTACGTGTAAAATTATAAAAAATATTAGTAAGGGGCACTTTGGAATTTTTGCCAAATTAACAATGAAGCAAATGGACCATTTAAAAATACATTTTCATTTATGTGAGTTACCATTCTTTTCTTCAATAATTTTTGAGACTACTTCCTTAATTAATATAAATTGTTTTCATTGCTATTTCAAAACATAGAACATGTCTTTTAAGTCCTTATTAGTATTGCACAGACTAAGTGCTAAGTGTGTATATATATATATATTTTTAAACAAAATATTGAATTTATTCAGCGGATACTGTCATTCTCTGATTTTATTCCTAGTGTTCTTTATTTTATGTAACCAGCCCTTGGCCTTTTAGGATAGAATTTAGGCTCATTTTCAGAGATTTTGGAAAAGGGGAATGTAGGAGCTACTGTGTCTTAGAGAAAGCATGCAAAATGATTCTCTCTTCTTGTCCTGCAGATGAAACCTGATGCATCCTTTTTATTTGGCAGCAAGCTAGAAAGAAAACTAGTGGGAAATATCTTAAAGGAAAGAGGGAAAGGAGATATTCATGGAGATAAAGATATTGGATCCAAACAAACTGAGCCAATCCGAATTAAAATCTTTGAAGGAGGGTAAGGAAACATAAGTGCAAATGTGAAATGTTCAGTTACAGGTCAGAGTAAATTGTCCAAAATGTCTTCATGGAAAAAACACTGTCTACTCTGGTTGGGAGCTTAAAGTGAATTCCTTTTCTATTCACATTTCTGAAGTCTGACTGGTAATAGACAATGATGCGTTCATGCCCTTGTTTTGGGGACATGCTTTTAATGAAAATGTCCCTGGTATGTATGGTTCAAGCCTCTGCCTTACATTTTCACACCTCTAATTTATTGCAAAATCTCCTAAATGGTAGGCTCTTGATGTCATCTAAGTTCATTCATTCTTTGATATTTTATAGGCATTTGTGTTATTAATGGACATATTTTTAGCTTATGCTTATACAAATGAAATCATGCATGCTTGCATATAATTCTAGGAATGAGTTAATTTGTTTGTTTGCTTTTATTATTATCTAAACTGCAGACTTTAATGGGATTTCACCAGTTCCGTCAACATCCTTTTTCTATTCCAAGATCCATGTCAGGGTACCACATTGCATTTAATTGTCATGTTGTCCAGTCTCCTGTGGTCTCTGATAGTTTCTCTGTATTTAGGAGTTTTTTTTTTAAATGTTAAGTTCTGAGTATAGAAACTCAAGTAATAAGGTTCAATGACTTTGTTATCTGTATGGTTAAGAAAAATTACTTATATGTGTGATGTCTAGTTTTAGATTTTGATAGAAATGTGTCTTCCATCCAGTCACATGGTAAAAAAAAACCACAGAATTATTTTTTTAAAATTTAAAAATGTTAAAGTACACTAACTACATTTTGGGGATTATGATGTAATTAGCCTTCTCTCTACAGTAGATCTGTAATTTCCATATTTTCATGAGCATGAATTTATTTCAATTACATGTGAAGGACACAATAATGTTATTTGTTTGACTATCAAATGTTGAATATTAGCGAGATGAAATATCAATTTCTCACATAGTATTACCAGTTTGGAGAGGGATTATTCTAGTCTGTTCTCCCTTAGGTTTTGACACTTTTGGATGGCTAGTATTGTTATCACTAAAACCACGGTTGTATATATAGTGTTGAAGCTTTTTTACATCCCTCATCTTTTAACACAAATGAGAGAAATATAGATTTTATCATTCCTCAGAGACAGAAAGGTCCGTGTGACTGAATCAACCCTCTCACACTCAGCAGTCTTCTTCATAGCAGTGCGCTAGCATCAATAGATTAGCGAGACTTTCACAGTTACTGAATGCTTTGGGGAGTCCATCTCCACTAAAGAAGCACACAAGTGAAAGAGCATATGTGAACATTTTATTGCTGTGTTTTGATGATCTAAAAGGACTGTGCACATATTTCATTTCCTCCTCCTTTCATTGCCCATGTTGTGGGCTAGGTTGCAGTCCTTTCTTAATATGTGGCCTAGTTTCTGCCTGGTGGTGACCAGTAGGTGTTCTTTCTAAGCAATGTGTTACCACCTCTTATTTTGGCAATTGCAAAGTGATAACTTGAAAAAATAACTGACCAATTTTTTTAAGTGTATGTGTTCCTTATATTATCTAATTGGTTTAATAATTTTGACATATCTTCAAATCATTTTTTTCAAAATCTATTAATTCTCCTATCAGGTAGATTCATGGCTCTGCAGAACTGTTGTATGGTAAATATCTTATTTATACAGATTTTTCTAATATATAGTTATATTTTATACAGAATTTTACTGTATTTTCATTCTGGAAGGAAGTTAATAAGCTATGATGTTAAAAATAAAATTATATTATTTGATGATAAAATGCATTTCCTATCACTGTGATGATGGGCTATAGTAAGCTTGAAGTATCTTTCCTTGAAGAAAGTTAGCTTTCTGTAAAATTATTAGTTTTATTCTATATCCTTTAAGCAATTTTATGTAGTTAGGGTTGGAGAAGAGTAAAATTGAAATGTTTAAGTTTCATCTTTACATGTTTAAGTTCCCTTCTGCTTTACTGCAAAAGACAATGAGATAAAAGGTAAAGTTCAAAATAATTATGAAGAAAAATTTGAAGTTGAAATTCCTTGTAAAAGAGGAAAAATTTAAAGAAGCCAGAGGCATGCAAAATTAATTATTCAATTTTGACTCTACTTAACTCTACCTGGATTGGTACTGACCAAAAAGTAGATATTGTTAAGATTAAATAAAATCCATAGCAGAATTGGTATTTAAATATGTGAATGGATTTTCTCTTTAAAAACTCCTTCAATAGATAGACGATTAAAGTTAAATTTGCTTTTATTCTTGTTGATTGGTTGATTGGCTAGAACAAAATGGGGAGGTTTTCAATGCTCTTATAATATAAAAAAAAAGAACTGTAAATCTAGTACCTTTAAGTAAATCCACAATGAATTAGGGCATTTTGCATGTCAGTTTACCTTTCAAAGTTATAAAAAGAACTGCCTAAAAGAAATATCTTTCCAAGAATGACATTAGACCCATAATTCTAGCTTACCTGCAATTTAAAAGACAATGACGTTCATTGAATTATTCAATAGAATGCTACTGTACTCTATGATAAATCATGTTTCATTGCATTCTAAACAAAATGGAATGGTTGAGCCACTGGGTAGGTTTCTTCCGTTGATTATCAAAGGGAATACCCAAGACTTTGTTCATCTAATTTGATTTGATTAAACTACATGACCTCAGATATCCTTTCAAACATCTCTATGAAATCCTTCTGGAAACAAATGCAAATTTGATTAAAAATAGAATCTCTAGTTTGCATTATATAACAGTACCTTCAAGAAGCCAGTTGAAATTTAGACTCCACGTTAGTGTAGAGATTCATGGTCTTTGGAAAGAACAAATCAATTCTGTAGATAACAGTTGGTGAGCCGAGCTCAGCCTGTGTAAACTAGAAATTTCTGAGGCACTCTTGTGCCAGGATTGTAAAAATAGACCAGGAACTTACAATGAAGAATTCTATTATCAGTTACACTTCTTTTAGAGGGTTGTGTGTGTTGTACATGCACATCTTGGATGATGTAATGCACATCTTAGATGAGACATGATGAATATGTTGGTATGCTTTTAGGATGTCCCTTGACTGAAGGCTGTACTAGAATCCAATCTAAAGGTCTGTAACTCATCTGAAGCCCATTTAAACATTGACTCCCTAAGTCTGGAAATTTACACTTAATAGTAGAGCCAATTCCATTTTGAATTCTGTGCAGAATTATATTTTGTTTGCTAAATCTATTATCTAGTTCTTTCAGCCATTTACTGCATAAATTTCACAGTCTTCAGAGAAGGAAAGTTGACTAATTGTAAAAGACCCTCATAAAAATTTGCCATGCAAATAATTAGCTTTTGGTTTGATATGTAACATGCTATAAGAATACTTGAAAACACACTGGTGTCCCCTCCTTTTTAAACAGGTATAAATCAAATGAAGATTATGTATATGTCAGAGGACGTGGACGTGGAAAGTACATTTGTGAAGAATGTGGGATTCGCTGTAAGAAGCCAAGCATGCTCAAGAAACATATTCGCACGCATACCGATGTTCGGCCTTATGTATGCAAGTTGTGTAACTTCGCCTTCAAAACGAAAGGTACAAGTCTGATTTTTTGAGAGGAAAAATACTTTTCTTATGGCTAGTTAGGATTCTGAATACTGTTTTATAACTAACCTTTGACAACAATAAGATGGTTTTGTTTGTGAAAATATGATTCCATGAAATGTATTTTTCTCCCTAATTTAAGTGATCAAAGGTACATGAGACTGTGACACTCCTCTTATGACTTAATTAAGAGCTAGAGACTTAGGGTCTGGCCAGTGGTCTCCAAAGGAAGTGGCTAAGAATTGCCTGGGTAGCTATTACTTCATGTTGGAAATGCTATGTGGTCTAGATAGCTTTTGCACTGCACATGCAGTGGTATTAGAAAAGCAAGGCAGCAGCTGGGAAGAAAACATGTGCCATGGTCAGTTTCAAGATCATAAATAATGTAGAGATGCACAGATTCCCAGGTGGGCCCCTCCATCCAGAGTCGCATTAATTATGCATAGAAATTTGATAGCTTATGTGCCGTGTATTTATCAGCACAGAGACAATTTCTTACTCTCAGGCCACAACTGTTAATCTCATAAAACTAGGACTTGCTTTGAAATGGAAAAAAAAAAAAAATCTGTTTTTAACAGGTAGATTTACATAAAAATATTTTATTCTAGAAAGTCGCTTCAGTTATATTTCTGTCTTTTTATAAAATCATGAAAATGTTCATAAGCCTGGTGTTCTCAGAATACAAATGGTTGTGAATTAGAGGTTGTTCGACTTTGGTAGAAATGTGTTTTACATTAGATCTAATGGATACTATGGGCACTTCCTTGCCAACCTCACATCATTTCCAATGTTTTAACTTTAAATTCGCATGCTAATTAATCTGCCGTAATCCCATCAAGAAAAATAAATACCAAATGAAATAATCTTCGGTAGAGAAATGTATACCTGTTTTTTTTTATAGCCCCAAATCCTAGATTGTTATATTGGTTCCAAAAGCAAAAACGTGTAGCCTCTCAACATGTGTGTTTCTTCTTCATTAAAAAGCTATCTGTAGTACAAGTATGCCTCATTTGAAGTTAAAAAAGAAAGCAAGTGTGTTAATTTGCATTTCAAAAGAAATAAACATAAGGTCCTTTAAATGCCAGCCCTCTTAGCACAATTAAGCCTTTTATATAGAACTTTACTGAGAGATTCCCTAGGAGATGAGAAAATAAAAACTTTGATTTGGGGACATACTGCAAATTCACTAGTCATTACAAATGATATATATCGTTACTTGGCATATGAGTTTGCTGCTGGTATAGTTATGTGAAAAACTGAAGAAATGACACATTTCTAGATATTTTAACAAATTAAATTAAGTCAGGCTCTGAACCATCATCCTGGAATTTTAGCAGGAAATAATTTATTTTTGGTCATTACTAGAGTTTTCTTGTCACCCTTTGGGAATGTGCAAATGTCTCAGAATCTTAAAATGAACAAAACATCCTGGGAAACCCTGCCAGTTTTCACCTCTGGCTGAAATGCCTGTTGTCCAAACTCACATCATCGTCTGAACACAAATCAAGTGTCCTCGAAGGACCAATCCCTTCTGCCCTAATATATCACTTCAGAAGCTCATGCCTTCAACCACCCAAAGCTAGGGTGGAATTGTTTCAGTTCCCTATTTCTAACTACAAACCTGTTCTGAAGATAGGACGCCAAAGCGTGACTATCCTTGGGATGGTTGGAGGGAAAAATATAGGAGAAGAAACACATTTTAAAACCTGAATAAATTATCTTGACACACTTAGCATCCACAACTATACACATATACAGTGTACTTATACCCTGGCAGAAGCAAATGATTTCCATTAATTTATGGATAAATGTAATTAATTTACAGATTTAAGAATTCTTGACAAGTCTATAAAATTTTTGAGCTCTTTAAAAAATTATAGAAATAATTTTTTGATAAATAAGAGTAATGGGGCCTGGAAATATTTCTTTTTGGAATTATCAAAATAGCATGTAAAATTCACATGTATGTAAGCAGTAAGAAAATAATAAAGCAATGTAAGTAAAATAATAAACAGCATGTCCCAATGTAGAATTGTGGTCTATCTATTACGTTAATAGTAAGCTAAACTCTCCTATAAGAGGAGCAAACTATTTCAGAAAGGCTGATTTTCCACCAAGATTTCAGGGAGCCTTTTCTTAAAGCATTTGTTGGGTACATTGCCTAAGCATTATCAAAGGGCATGGATAATATTATGACTATTTTCATTGAAGTGGATGTAAAGACTCCTTACAAATGAATTAGTTCCTGAATCTCTTTTGATAAGTTATGTAGAATAGAATTTCGTGTATATATATATGTATTTTTTTGTGTGTATAGATCTCGGGTCAAGGGTGATTGGATCAATGTTTTCAAAATTTCTCACATTCCATATAGCAATTATATAAATCTACATATGTGTATATACACATGTATGTATACATATAATTATATGTCATCATCATTAAAACATGTGACGTGTAACCTTTCTTTTTTCTTAGAATAATAGGAGTCACAAGATAAATAAAAAGGGAATATTGCTGCTCCAGAATTTTAGAAACTGCTCTCATAAAGTTTGCTAACATATGTCAGACAGATAGATGCTAAATACTGGGAATATGCTCCCTACAAGTAGTTAGCTAAGTATTTGTATGGATCTTTGAATGCCCTGACAAGGTTGGCCCTCACACTAGGTTTGTATATTTTTTTCCTCTGACCGGTGAGGTCCTTGGAGGTTAATCTATTAATATATCTGATCAGTGCCAGAAGGCCCAGGGTCCAATGGTTGTGTTGAGAACCATTGTTTCAGATCAGCTTGTGGCTGGCCCATTTGGGCAGATATGAGATCCCGTCTCAGGCAGAAAAGCCTGGGATCCCCTGTCTTGATTGGCGCCTACTCTTGGAAAGATGTGACTCTGGAGTTCCACAGGTCTTCTACTATAAAGAAAACCTGAGATTGGGCCAAAGTTCTCAGGGATTAATATCTTCAGAAACCAGATTGTTCTTCTTAAGGTTGAAGCAAGGGATAGTGGGTATAAACAAGTCTATATTATGCCATGAATGTAATGAAATTAGTTCATTTCACATTGAATTTTCGAGCAATCATCACATTTTGGTAACCAATTAATTTCTCTCACTCTCTCTCTCTTTTTTTTTTTTTTGGCTTTGTTTTCTAGGAAATCTAACGAAGCATATGAAATCTAAAGCACACATGAAAAAATGCCTGGAATTGGGAGTCTCAATGACGTCGGTTGATGACACAGAAACTGAGGAAGCAGGTATATCACAATCTAGTTGACTGACCTCTTCACTATGCACACTGGAGCTTTGTGTGGCCGAGGTGGTAAAATAAGTTTAGATATTTTTAAAAACTGATCACATTTCATTTTATTAAATACTAAATATAGAAAATAAATCTGACACATTGGATTGCTTGAAACCTACTGAGAAGAAATAAATGCATTTCACTTTTGACTCTGGGGAATAAAAGGCCTTCCTATGAAAATATTTCTGTCTAGAGCCAGGAAGGGAATATAATTGTACTTGCTTTGTGATAGTGATTTAAATTTTATGAAGCTTTTGGTAAGATCTGAAAAGCATTCGAATGCGTTATTATTCCTATTAAGAGGAAACCCAGTAGAACAAAATCCATCGTTAACCTCAGTAGAGAACCGGGGGTTGGCCAAACCTCCTGAGATATACCACTTATAGTTTATACCTAAACCTGTAGATACAGGTTCTTGCTTTTCTTTTTCCTCTAGTATTATCATTAGCATTATTCATATGAATGGGGTGATGTCTGAGATATAAGGTCCTACTCTGGCATCCTTATTGTAAGTTGGGGATGATACCAAATAGATACATAAAAAGATTAGAACCAATGCAGGGTCACACAGGTAAGTGCCTTGTGAGAGTTATAGGAGTTCAGAGGCGTACCTGTCTTTGGGGGCTGGAAGGTTGGGAAAAGCTTTTAGAAAGAGACAAGGCCTAAATAAGCTCCTAACCTTGACATTTGGATCTTGATCTCCATTAACTTCATTCAATTGTTTCAGAAAATATGGAAGATTTGCACAAAGCGGCCGAGAAGCATAGCATGTCCAGCATTTCAACTGATCACCAGTTCTCAGATGCGGAGGAATCAGATGGTGAGGATGGAGATGACAATGATGATGATGATGAAGATGATGATGACTTTGATGACCAGGGAGATCTAACACCAAAAACAAGATCAAGAAGCACCAGTCCTCAGCCTCCTAGATTCTCCTCCTTGCCTGTGAATGTCGGTGCCGTACCCCATGGGGTTCCTTCAGATAGTTCCCTGGGACATTCTTCATTGATCAGCTATTTAGTTACATTACCAAGTATTCAGGTTACTCAGCTTATGACACCCAGTGACTCGTGTGAAGATACCCAGATGACAGAATACCAGAGGCTATTCCAGAGCAAAAGTACAGACTCGGAACCAGACAAAGACAGGTTGGACATACCTAGCTGTATGGATGAGGAGTGCATGCTGCCTTCAGAGCCCAGCTCCTCTCCAAGGGACTTCTCGCCCTCCAGCCGCCACTCCTCCCCAGGATACGATTCTTCACCCTGTCGAGATAATTCACCAAAGAGGTATCTGATACCCAAAGGAGATTTGTCTCCCAGAAGACATTTATCACCTAGGAGAGATCTGTCACCCATGAGACATCTTTCACCAAGAAAAGAAGCTGCATTGAGAAGAGAGATGTCCCAAAGAGATGTTTCACCAAGAAGGCATTTGTCCCCAAGGAGGCCAGTGTCTCCAGGGAAAGACATCACAGCAAGAAGAGACCTCTCTCCCCGAAGAGAGAGGAGATACGTGACCACCATAAGAGCGCCATCTCCCAGAAGGGCTTTATACCATAACCCACCATTGTCCATGGGGCAGTATTTGCAAGCAGAGCCAATTGTATTGGGGCCTCCTGTAAGTATTATCTGCTTTCTCTTTCTAATATATAAGTTGAAGCACATTGGAGCCTCTTGATAACACACTAGTGTGAAATTTATTATAACATGGGTATCTCTCATGGGCAGGAGTAAACTTGGTTATTGAAAATAGCAGGAGGACATTTTTATCACATGCTATTGTCAGTAACATGGCTGGGGCATTACCCTAAGCATATTGCATCAGAGCAGGACTGCGTTTCCAGTGGGAACAGGTGAGGCCTTTCTGAAAGTTTTCTAAGCTTCACTAATTATAGACATGAGCCAAACCCTTATGTGAGTAAAAAAGGTAAAGTCTTTGGAAAGTCATGACTGCATAGACACCCTCATAGGGACCTATAGGTGTCAGTTATGTAACTCCTCACCTGGTAAGGATTCCGCTTCAGTTGTAAGCCTTGACTGTCAAAATTTTAATTTTTAATATACTCATTACCTTGCCCGTCGTGAGTCAACACGCGAAACTGTTCGGGGATGGGGAAAGGAGAGAATGGCACACACTTGGATGTTTATAATTCACAGGCATGAACCCGTTTTTCTTGCCATTACCACCACCAGGTGTACTTGCTGAGCGAAAGGCTGGGCCGAAGGAAAACGGGAAGTCAGGAGAGCTAAGGGAGAATGTACGGAGGAGATTTCTATGACAACCTTCAGTGTAAATTAAGATAAGAGCAGCAGCAAACCTGGGTTACATTTAAGCAGCAGGTTTAGTGCAAATCCATAGAAAAGCGCCTGTCCTGCCTCATCCCATGGCACAGTGTACTCTGATATCTCTTACAGCTTGTGTAGGATTTTAAAAAATAAATAAAGCAGGCACTTAGCATAGACGGAATGACACCTTTGGAGTTTGTTTCCTTTAAATGTGTTTTGATTTCGTGGTCTCTACTCTTTGTCATACTCTCTTTGCTCTGAATTTCTGTTGTCATGTGCACTGGCACTATCCCTCGCAGCCAAAGGAAGCACTGCAGGCTCCCAGCTCTGTCTTATCAGATGTGAAAAGATGAGAGGGGTAACAGATCTGCTGCTTGGGATGTAGACGTGTCTATAGATGTATATATATTTATGCACATAACACTTAACATAATCCATGCTTGAATTCATTATTCGTTTTGACATAACAAAGTTGTTCTTACTCAGATTTAAGTAGGATGAGGGTTTGTCCACCACATTACCCTAAGGCCCAAATTATTATACAAAACCATAGGATTGCAAATGGAGTAAAAACCAAAGTAGAGATAGCTTACTGGGAGTTTCTTTGGTGAGTGAAGAAGGGGTGAATGGGAGGAGAGAGGACATGTGGAAATGCCTGGCAGGGTTTGGAGCAGTGGAAGTGACTATGTGGTAGAAATTCTGCGTGAATGCTTAGTTTCGTGGGTTAAAATCATTTCATTTCTGATCAGTGAAGGTCTGAATTTGGAACTTTTATTAATAACAAATAAGATTTTATTGGGTTTCGAACATGTTGAATGCATTGTAGTTTTAGAGGACAATTGATCACTCCCTGTGTCAGCCTGGAGTCGGGGATCTCAATTAACTTCACGTAAAAGGACATCTCTCTCTTTGGCTTCTGCCGTCCCACTCTCTTGGTTCCTGCACAGATCTCCATTCTGATTAGGTATATGCAATGGACATCATGTAACAGCAGCCAAATGTAAAATGGGAAAATAACCACGCTGTATTTTATTTTAAATTTTGAATCTGTGATAACTGTGTTTATCTTCAAAGATTGTTACCGTAGACATTACAGGTCTTCCACCTGAACTGGTGTTTGATGGAGACATGCCTTTTTCTAAACCAGAGCAAGCACAAAAGGGATTTTGTGTATGTGCAGGATTTAAATGACTCTTTTTCATACTGTAAAATTCCCACCTTTCATAGCTTATGAGTTCCTGGGTGATTATAGGGTTAATGATTACACCATTTCACCCACACTTTCAGGATAAGCCATGTTTCCAGCTTGAATAAAGTGTAGCCCAGAGCAAGGTAAGGACCAAGCTTGGCAGAGAGTAGCAGAAATAATGCATAATTTATAGGTCTTGAGCCAGTCTCACAATCTAAGTAGAACTGGATGAATCCTTAATGGTATAGAGCATACCTTGAGTTGTAGAACTGAAATGTCCCTGAAATGAATTTGAACTTTTTTTTTTTTAAATCTTTCTCCTGGACTACTACCATACTGGCCAGGTTTATATCTATCTTAAGTTCTCAAAAAATAAAAAAATAAACAGAGTTCTTTTTAAATAACAAGCCATTAAAAGAATGAATCACAGTAATTAAAATCTGATAATCTCATTCAAACCTGATAATCTGACAATCTGAGTCACTATAGGAACAGTACAGAAAATAAATTCTCCATTTTCAGGACTGGGACCATGAAATCTGGAATTCTGGCCCCAAATCTTAAGTATCCTTAATTCATTAATTGCCAAGGAGATATTTAAGTGGAAATAATCATATAAACAGAAGAATAGACAAAATCATCTTTCGTTCCCAACTATGTAGTTGAATATAAGTTAACTTTCTGAAATAGTTAATGTTAAGTACTTCTCTTGAGGATAGTTTCCTTACATAAACCGTATTGATCAAAGATTTAAGTGGCTTTGATTTGTGATTTGATGAAGCTGGTCTTCTGCACTGAATATCATTTGAGCAGGAATTTATTCCCTTAGATCAACATCTCACACATTAGAGGAACCAGTTTGTGGGTCCTCCCCACATTGTCATCTGTTCTGTGGAAAACTTGTTTTAAAAGCCAATTTCCAGGCCTGTCACTCCAATTATACTCATCAACACTTAAGAAAAATATTAAAAATCTGTCCAGCATATAAACAGATGGTAATCTTTTCATTTCCTTTTGAATTAAAAATATGTATTATTAGTGTTTATCAGTGTTTTTTGCTCGATAAACTTTTCCTGATGATTACTCATTATTTTCTTTTCCTTCTCTCTTATGGAAAAAAAAAAAAAAAAAAACAGAGCTAAAATGTGTCTGTACCTAGTGGAAAACACACCAAATGCTTTATCACCTTGCTATTTAAAAAACAAAAGTAACTTTTCACGGGCTGACACCTTCATTCAAGGATTATAAAAAACAGCAGAGAAATCTCTTTCATTTCGAAAAATGAAAAATTGATAAAAGGATTAGGTAGTGAATCCTACTAGGTAGTGAAGTTGTGAGTGAGCGAATGCATGAATGAGGTAGCTTGCCCTAAGGATGAGGAGTGGCAGGATCTGAATTTTGTGCTCTCTTTGTTTCCCCGTGCAGAATTTAAGAAGAGGATTACCTCAGGTTCCTTACTTCAGTCTCTATGGAGACCAAGAAGGTGCTTATGAACATCAAGGCTCCAGCCTTTTCCCTGAGGGTCCTAATGACTATGTCTTCAGTCATCTTCCACTCCACTCCCAGCAGCAAGTGCGAGCTCCCATCCCCATGGTGCCCGTTGGTGGGATCCAGATGGTCCACTCCATGCCGCCAGCCCTTTCTGGTTTACACCCTCCACCCACATTGCCTCTGCCGATGGAGGGCTCTGAGGAGAAGATGGGCTCTTCAGGGACTTCCTTCCCGAAGGACCCCTACGTGCTTTCCAAGCAGCATGAGAAGCGAGCTCCCCACACGTTGCAGTCAGCCGGTCCACCCAGCACTCCCTCCTCCCCTCGGCTACTGATGAAGCAGAGCACTTCCGAAGACAGCCTCAATGCGACAGAGCGGGAGCAGGAGGAAAATATACAGACTTGTACAAAAGCCATTGCCTCTCTCCGGATTGCCACAGAAGAGGCAGCTCTGCTCGGGGCGGATCAGGCCGCGCGGGCGCCGGAGCCCCACCAGAAACCCTCGGGAAGTGCACATGTTAGCATTAGACACTTTAGTGGACCTGAGCCAGGGCAGCCCTGTCCCTCAGCCACCCACCCTGACTTGCATGATGGTGAAAAGGACAATTTTGGTACATCACAGACTTCATTAGCTCACTCCACGTTTTACAGCAAGAGTTGTGTGGATGACAAGCAGTCAGACTTTCACAGCAGCAAGGAATTATCTTCAAGCACAGAGGAAGGCAATGAACCTTCATCAGAAAAGAGTCAACTACATTGATCTAAGATGCATGGAGACTTTCATTTCCACATTTTCCCTTTTTTTTTTTTTTGTTTTTGTTTTTCTAGAAATAGAAGTAATCAAGTTTATAGCATGCCTGTCCTAAGTTATAGTAGTTGCTATTATATATACTTTTGTTATATCAAAAGAATTAGGTAAATTAACAAGTCATCATGAGCCTGACCAAAACAAAATTTGAAATTAACCTATTGGGTCTGGTACTTTTAAAATTGTACAGATGTTTGTGCCTTTTCTTTACTTTGCTTATATTCTTATAAGCATTTTTTAGCAGTAATTTGTACATATTTTAGAATTTGTGTATCTGCTTTGTAATAAATGTAATTTCTTTCCTTTTTTGGACACTTGGATCTAAATGATGTAAAGCAAAACAGCATCAATATATATGTGAGGTTGCACTAAAACATATTTTTATATGATTAAAACTGAACAGCTTTTATGTACAGCTCTGATTCTGTAATACTAATATTTATTTACTTTGTTTCATAAATTGTACATTTTTTCTTAATGTTGTGGATTGCTTTTCTATGTGAAGCATGGGATTTACTGTTGCGTACCTAGAACAAAAATGTACATTGTAAACAGGATATTTAAACTAGAGTATCTTATTCTGCACTTATGCATTAGTTAAGACAAAAAAGATAAAGGATGTATCAGTCAGTTCTTAACTCTTGTATATTTTTTTGTCTCTTGTTTGCTGGATTGACTATAACTTAAGTGCTGATTGTGATTTTAAACTGATAGTACCGTAAAGCATTAAAGTAAACAATGTGCTATTGTGAGTTTTTTCAAAGCTTTATAAATCAGTTATAAATAATATTAAAAGTATTTGGTCTTATGTGAACATGTTGATCTATATACGCATCTAAAAATATGGGAAAACATTCCGCCCCATGTAAATATGTACAAGTGCATCACTGGTACAATTTTATGTAACTCAGTTGGACACTAGGTTGCCACAGACCTATGCTAGGGTGTCTTTAAAAATTAAAGTGACAAAGCACATGGGACTATGTAGAGCTTGGTTATCGGCTGGCCCGGTGGCTTGGCAGGCAGTGCTGTGCGCTGCCGTGGAGAAGACCCTGGCTTATAAGTCTCCTTGGTTCTTGCTGCACGGGATGGTGACTGGAACTAAGGCTACACAGAGGGGTCGCACTTGGACTCTGAAGGTTGGGTGTGGAAGCGGGGAAGGGGGCTGGAGACCTGCTCCCCAGCTCTTCCTGTCAGCCAATCCACGTGGTAACAGGGTTAACATCAGCATTAGGGGAAGTCACCTTACCCTTTGAATAGGGGAAGAGTGTCACACTCCTGGCTATCTCAGGGGGAATGGGGAAAAGAATCTTTCAAGGGCAAAGAACTCGTGGCACGATGACGTCTGTTGTATATATCATTCAGAATGGCTTTTGGTTAGTGTCGAAGGTGGAAAGAGCCTTTGTAGGTCCAGAAGAGCGGAAGAGAGGGAGTACGACATGTGTACATGCACGTACGTGTGTGCACACACACACACACACAATCTGGGTTATCTTTGTGCTATATAGTGGATTATAATTCTGTGAAACCAAGTTTGTATACTGAATTACATTAAGGAGTGTTCTTTAAAAAGAGAAATAAATATACAATTACATGCTTGAGGTGTCTAGTTCTTATGTGTTGTTTTACACTTTAATTTTCCAGCTTTGTTTTTTAAAGAAACTGTCGTACTACTGAGATACCATTTGTACTTTTAATTGCTAGTTTCTGCCCATCCTGAGGTATGCTGGGTATGAATGCTTTTAACAGGAAAGAAGACAGTCGTTGCTTCCATAGGACATCTGACTAGAACAGAAAGTGGTCACCAAGGTGTGGTCCTTAGATATGGACTCATCCAAACCTAAGCATGGTCTTGGGCAGCATACATTGTGTCTGAACAGAGTCACGAATAAAGCAAATTATCATTTTCCCTTCTGCCTCTCTCTCAGTATGCATACGTTCTGAAATTCCACTTGGGAAACTTCTTTATTTTTCCTGAGATGACTGAAGTCAAAAACCAGCTGAAATATACCATTAGATGTCCACAAATCACACTTTTTTTATTGTAAAGAGTGGAACCTTTTTAATAATATAAGAAGAGGTTCATTAAATGTCAAAATCTATCAGTATTATCACTATAAAAATCTCAGATCGGTGGATTTACAACTTATCTATTTTATTTTACGAGCCTGACTGCCTTTTTTAAAGGATGTTTTACACAGGTGAATTAAAGGTCAACACAGACAGCCTAATATCTGTCTCTTACCAAGTAGAATCTTTGAAACATTTGGATTATGTAGGGTGATTTATGAGTGTTGTTTTTCATTGACGTGTGTGTGTGTGAGAGAGAGAGAGATTCTAGGCCAAGTAAAATCACTCTTTGTTTTCTCTTCTTTCTAATTCATCACTCATGTTATTCACTCATTATTCATAAAACAGGTTTTGAGTCCAGCTATGAACCAAGTATAATGATGGGCATTTAGAATAAATAAGAGAGTATTCTTACCATCAAGGAACCCCAGTAAATAGAAGAGACATATATGTTAGTTAATGTGTATAATATCATGTTAGAGCTAGAATAATTGTACATTTGGTGTGATTTGTGATCCCAAAGGAGAGGTCAGTGTTCCTGCTGAAAATGGAAAGAGAAAAGCTTCATCACTGGAGTAGCCTTGGAACAGATCCTTGAAACAATATATTGATGAATTCATTCAACATAATTTTTCATCAGCTACATTGGGACACTGTTCTGTGTTCTAGATGTACAGTACTGAAGAAAAAAAAAACAGATAAAGTCTTTGCCTTCATGGCATTTATATTTGGTGGAGAAAGCATATAAAAAGGAAGTGGGAAAGTGCATGTTAGCTGATCAGGGATGTGTAAAGCAGTCGATGTGTAAAAAGCAAGAGGCAGCTGGCTCCCTGGGTATATGGCAGGGTGGGGCATGGCTAAGCTAGAAAGGCATATTAAAGTTTGATTTCCTAATCCAGTCTACAGATCTGGCCCTAAGCAGTGGAGAGCCGGGGAAGAACTGAAACAAGAAAGTGGCCTTGCTATTGTTGTTGTTATTCTAGTTATTACTATTTTGGGGAAAACCCACTGTGGCAGCAGCGGAGAGATTTGAGGGAGAGAGAATGGAGGCAGAGAGACCAATTAGGAGAATTATGAAGTGATGTCAGTCCGTGGAAATAAAGGCAGCAACAATCCAAATAGATATTGGGGACCTGAAGAAATAAGGGACAGTTTTGCTTAACGAAGAGGAATTGGTAATAGAGGGATTTAGTGTTGGAGATGAAGGACATGGGGGAGTGAAAGATGATGAGGTTTTAACCTGGGCAATGGAATGATGGTAATGTCATTAGCCAACAAAAGAGAGATGCAGGTAAAGAAATGAGCTCCCCTTAGCAATACAGAATGAGTTCAAGCTCAAACAAGATCAGGCCGAACTGGAGATTGGTTTATCAGTCCTTGTCACTTAGTCAGAGCTGAGAGTACTAAATTGGATGAACTTCCTCAGGGTGTACGAAGGGGTAGACAGGAAGCTTGAGAATTTCCAGTGATGGACAAGGAACGCGGGAGCCAGCAGGGAGGTACTTCAGATGACAACACATCTCGTATGCTGAGCCCTAATGATACATAATTTTGGATATTTTTGAAAACTGGATTTTCTTAAGTTCTCTGAGATAATTTCTAGAAAGGAAAACCTTAAGAACATCATTTTTTTGAGGAAAAAAGAAAAACCCAACACTATTTGTGAAATTATCTATGGTATTTCCTCAGTAGTGTAATGGCATCTTTATTATTAAAGAATGAATTAGAAATTATTAAATGAACCTGGCATTTATAAATGTCTTTTCCAAAGCCTATGGTCCAGAGAAGTTAGGTGAAGTTTTCAAGGAGAAAAGGTGGTTTACTGTGGAACAAAGGCTAAAAGTGAGATCTCCTACCTCCGTCCAGGTTTAACTTA
Organism: Indri indri; assembly: GCA_004363605.1. NCBI lineage: Eukaryota > Metazoa > Chordata > Mammalia > Primates > Indriidae > Indri > Indri indri. Next base: position 33,608 of record RJWJ010012190.1, read on the forward strand.
ACAGTTTTTGATTATTTATGCTCCTCTCATTGAGATCGGAATCACAGTCACGACAATTTACAATGAAAGTTGCTAGGATTGCATGAACTCAGAAATACAAGAAACAAAAAGCCCATTTCTACTCTGGATAATTGAGGTTGTTATTAGTTCAGAATATGTTACTAACTATGGTTGTTTTCCCAGGAGCTGTTTGGCATCACATAGAGCATAATAAGGTCCCATTAATTTCCAAACATAGAGAAACATATACCTATATGCATACTCTATTTGCAGTAATAAACCAGGCTTGGCCATGCAGTGGTACTGAAGAACAGAGAAAATGGCAGAAATTTTTCTATTTGGCGTTAAGAAGTACCTAAAGATGAACAAGGAGAAGGTGCCAACCCTTGCTCTTCTAGAGAACTCCATGGATCATTTTATGCGTACATACCCATTGCTTAGCAACAAGTAGGGTCACCTCCAGAAAACCATGTTGGTCATCAAAATGAATCAAAGGAACAGATTTCCTCTCTGTTCACTGAGTACCTAAATTGTATTTCAGATTTGGCAATGTTTTATACTTCAAGTAGATTCTAAGCTTTGTTATCAAATACAAGTTTAAACTTGAAATACACGTTTAATAAATATGGCTTAATGTGAATAAAATTTCATTTAAGCAAAATAAGAATAGCATTATTAAGGATGATACATTTTATTAATTCTTTAAAAATTATGTTCATAAATGAAATATTCTAAAATGAAACTTTTCCATCATAGAATGACATCAGTGATCAGGTCATATCTCCCAAGGCAAAAGGAAAAGGTCAAGCAGTTTTGTAGATAATTAAGAGAGAAAAATTTTAAAAGGTCCAGTGGGACTTCTTCAATGGGAACAAAGTTTGGGATAAATAAACGTGTTGCCTATTTGTGTTTATCAACAGAGAGCATGGCAGTGGGCGCTAAGGCTCTACTCTGAGCACTTGATCTTCCAATAAAAGCCGATGGAAATCTGTATCCTCATAGTTATTGCCCATTTGCAACAAATTTCCCAGCTCTGGGAAGGACAAGGGCCATGGGAATCATTGTCTTGAGCACCTCTTCTCTTAGGGACAACCTGTCTTTAGTTCCATGTATGATTATAAGACACCAATGTGCAATTCTAGGAATATTCTTTGTCATGACTTGAGGGTAGGCAGTAGCGTTAGACTCCGCAGACTCAAAATTGCTGTCCTTGAGTCAGTGTTTTATTGTTGTACCATGTAGGAAAAAACCATAAACACACACACGGTACATGGATCCAGGGACCCAGCCCCTTTTATCGGGCCAGCATCCCTACACGAAATCATTGTTAGCTAATGATAGTGCTGTGTGCTAGTCCTGTTTTAAGTGCTTTCATCTATTCGCTCATTTAATAGTCACAAAACTGAGGGAACTAATTTGCTGAAGTTTTCTCAGCTAGTGAGTAGAAGAGGCAGTTAGACTCTAAAGCAGCACAGTCCAAAAGAGCTTTCTGCAATGATAAAAATGTTCTATGTTTGCAATTTTCAATATAATAGCCTCTAGCTATGTATAGCTATTGAGCACTTGAAATATGGTGAGTGTAACTGAGAAAGTATACTTTTTATTGTATTTAATTTAAATTTCAGTAGCCACAGTGGCTAGTGGCTCCTGAATTGGACAGCCACCTCTGGAGGCTGCACTCTTCCCTGGTACTCATGTTTCACCATGTACCTGTGCAGGCATTTATTCATTTGACAGGCGGTGAGCTCCCATCACATGCCAGCTCCGTTCTTGGTGCTGGGGTATACCAATGAACAACAACAATGACAATAGAACAAACAAAACAAAAACAAAAAAATCTGTCATTGTAGAACTTGTGTTCAGTGCTTACCACCTAATATCCAGTTAAGATTCTGGTGATGTGATCCTACCGGCTGTTCTTCTTTCAGTTGAGTTTTGGACCTTGCTACTCACTCAAGCAGTAACAGCCCAAGCATGCTTTTAAAAGGAAGAGGAACACAAGCTCTTGACAGGCAGCTCTTCCTCCTCCTGCTGGAGATCTCTGTTAAAAGCTACGATGTGGCACTGATGTGGGTTCTCCCCACTCTGCCTTAGTCTAAATCCATACACTCCCCTGCAGGCCCGAGGGGAGAGAGATGGGACTGGGCTCCGAGAGGTGCTCACTCAGCCCACTGCCTCCACATAGGAAGTGGGAGTCTGTGGAGAGAGCTGTCTGCCCCTGGTCCTGGAAGTCCTGTCTTGCTTTTCTGCTGTCCACATATAATTAAGTAAGTGAAAAGCAGAAGAAAAGAGTCAACTTAGAAGTTTTGTCTTGAAGTCATTGTATAACTCTGCCATTTCTTCTCCCACAATAATGAAGGAGGAAGAGGAAGGGAAGAAATGGGGTGGGAGGGGGTAGTCCCTCCCTCTGAGGTGCTATGCTGACTCTTAAGGGAGGAGCCTGGCCAGCATTTATTGGTCTACATAGCCAAACTTGTTCGCAATCTTACTGTGAATTTTTCCCTCTTTGGAGAAAACCTGCCATCACCAAGGATGCACTCTTTTCCCCAAAACACCTTATATGACTTTCTGTTATACTCATGGAACCAGCACGATTATAATTCAAATGATATTCAACGGAAACAAACTAGACAAAGAAATTAAGTAAAGCAACTACATCTTAGATCAAAAATTAGAACATGCAGCCTTTGCCAGAGAGAATTCAGCTCATCAGGAATGGCTTGAGTGGCTATTTCCTCAAATCTCCTAAGGAGGATACATAACTAGTACCATTGCCATGCATAGGAGAGAAGTTAATTTGTTACACACAATGGATATCTTAAGACATTAGGACTTCATATTCATACGGAAACCTATTCGAGAAGGTGTGGACCATGGTATATTTTCCAACTTAACTCAAGCCCAGTCACACTGTCAAGTCTGGTTTAACAGAAGTTATACGTTGAGCACCACAGGACGGTATCAAATTCCTCCAAATCGTATAGTGCCCCAAATATGAACACTGCTTCATTAATATTTTCCAGAATAAACTTAAATTGCAAAAAGATAACCCCATTTCCCTTTTATGTTAAGGACCAAATAAATTTAAGTCCCTGGTTTTGCCTCCCTTAATTCCTTACCCCAAGAATAACCTTACCCAGGTTCCCCAGGAAGGTTAGAGTTCACACTTTAGGGATTTCAGGTGGGAGCTTGGTATTCCTGCCACTCAGATATCTGGAGCTCCCGTCAGAGAAACAAAGTGTCTACACAAGGAACACAGCTGGACAGGAAAGAAAGTTAAACTCCCAGTTCATTCCCTAACCCTAATATGCCAATCACATGCAGCAAATGTTTCAGGTAGGAGAGTGGTAGGACAGGATTTGTGGTCTATCCATGTCAAAGGGCTTTGAGGTAACCTACACCGTCCATTCTAAGAGCCATCACCACATGGGGCTACAGAGCACTGGAAATGTGTCTAGTCCAAGTTGAAATGTACCGTAAATTCGAAATACATGCCGCATTTTGAAAATATAGCACAGGGAGCATGTCAAATATCACATTAATAATTTTTTCATAGTGATAACATGTTGAAATGATATTATATTAGAAATATTAATTTCAATAAAAATGTTATTAAAATTAATTTTCCCATATTTCTTTTTTTATGTTGGTACCAGAAAATTTACAATGTGTTTGTGGCCCACATTGCATTTCCATAGGATGGTGCTGGTGAGACAATAGATCTGAGAAGGTGAGAGGGGGAATTTTCACTTTTGTGAGTATTTCCTCTGGGGGGACATTCGAGTTATATAAAACTACACATTGCTGGAATTCCAGCATTGGAGAACCCTTTCCACTAAATGTCAGTGGCACCCTGCAATCATAGCACAAATCAAAACGCCTCCATACATTTCCAAAATTACCTGGGGAGATATGTGTGTGTGTGTGTGTGTGTGTGTGTGTGTGTGTGTGTGTGTGAGACTCTGCTCCAGTTGAGAACCACTGGTCTGTCTAAAGCTAGGGGAAGTAGATAAAGATGAATAGAAATTCATCAGGCAGAAATGTATTTATTTATTCTAGAAAGTTCATTCTCAATATCACAGAATTAAAGATTTTGAGTTTTATGTCTGCAAAAATATTTGAAAGTATTTGACAGTTTCTATAAGCATATCTTGAAGATAGTTGCTGACACATAAATCCATCCATAGTGTGTTAAGTTTACTACTATTTAAGTCAATTTAAAAATAATGATGACAATAATGGCTTTTGTTACTACCGTGTTGTCACTACTACTAAGACGATCATGTTTAAATCCAAGTACATCAGAATCACTACTGCTTCCATTACACCATTGTATCCCAGGCAGTCTCACCATTACCATGTTTATGTAGTTATAGTAACATAGAGGATTCGTAAAACATGCAGACATCACTTGACATGCACATTCAAAGATCTTCAAATTGACCTCCACCAGTTAGACTCATGGGAGTGACTGCATTTCTTCATTCCCTTCATAAACCAAGCTAAATGTTCAAGGCTGCTCTTGATACAGCTGTGCATTTTTCCTGTCACCAGTTGAATTATATGCAGTTGAATTTATACCCATATCAATGTATGCAGGTTTTGTGGATTATTATAATTATATAATTTGAATTTCACATAAATATATGAAACATGAGTGCAAAAGGAGTGTGTTATATCTGTGACCACTAAGTAAGATATTTTGGAAAGACTTAATAAGGATGAGTCATTAAAGTGGCAATTGAATTATGTGTGGGCAACTAGAAAAACAAAATAAAAATTAAAAAAGATCCTGCACCTCCCAATTGGTTCTTGAATGTCTTTAAATTCTCATTCTTCTTTGCCCACAAATGAAATTGGAATTTAAGCAATGTGTTATGGTCGGGTTGTGTTTAAACTACTTGACTGGATCTTCAATCACAGACCAATGCTCGAAAGAAAGACGGTGCACTGCTCTACACCAAAAGATGATAAAGATGTATGTACATTAAAAAAATTTTTGTTAAAATATTTAAAGTATTATGTGTCAGTTTTTATGATCCATGGCCTTTTAAAAATTAACCAACTAACTATTAGTTCTGATTGCATTGTGCAAGATTATTTTTACTGTGCATTGCTTTTCTAGAATTTGGGATGGTAGAACAAAATCGCAATTATTAATAATGGAGAGTATTCACAAATAGAGCAAATTATATATACATACATATACATATATATATATATATAATTTGTTTCTCTTTATAGCTTTGGGTCTGGGATAAATAAATGTTGTAAATAAAAATAACATTTGTCCTACCTTCCTGAACAAAAAAATAAAAATAAAAAACAAAAGCAAAAACATGTAAGGAAAATTCCAAAGTGAATACTTTTAACTGTTTTCTAACAACTTTTGTTTCCACATTAATCAATCATCCTCTGTTTCATGAGATGGATAGGAGAGATTAATCAACTGTACCCCTAATTTCAAAATGAAAACATCACCACAGAAACCTTCTTTTCGCATTCTTTAACCATGAGTGAGATCTCAGAATTAAAATATCTATTTTGAGGCCAACCAGTAACTATAAAACATCAATGTAAACAAATCCTGCTGGGTGGGGAAGGATGAGAAGAATGAGCAGAAACAGTATTTTGGAATGCCAATTTATTTCTTTCCAAATTTTTGCCAAGAAAACCTGCATTGTACGCTATATGCCATCCAACATTTTGAACTTGGACACAGTCTGGACAATCTGTATTAGTCAACCCCCACTTTTTGTAAAGTTCCAAGAATACATCTTTTGCTGTTTCCTCAGTCATTTTAAATAAGGTGTCAAAAATCTTTAAGGAATGGAGATCTTGGAAAGTACGGAATGACCCAGAGCCAGGCCTTACGCATCTCTCCGTTCCATCTACTTCCATCAGAATGCTGCATGCTTCCCGATTTACAGGGCTCTACGTTTGGGGACATACCTGATAAGGTGACAGGTAGAGTTGCAGCTGGAAGAAACGGCACTTGGGGGTATTTACAAGATGCCAAATAGTCCTACTGTTGTCTGTACCCCTTGAAAGAACGGTTACACTACATCACCCTCGACACTGCTGAATGAGAACTCTTTTTACTAAAATTGGATATTTAAGTAGAACTCTTGCTGCTTGTCTCTGTGTACTTTCTTTTAACTCACGATTAGAACAGGCATGGCAATATGAAACGCTGGGCCTCCTCAGTGGCTTCCCACCCCATTGGTGGGTACCAGTAATCACACTTGGCCTTCTTTCTCAGGAGTACACTACACTGCGTAGCATCAGAGAGTGGAGGCTCAGGAACCAGACTACAAGGATTCAGATCTGAGCTTTGCTACTTCCTAGCTCTGTGGCCTTGGGGCACTTGCGGAGGCTCACTGCTGGGACAAATAGCCCCAACCTTCCAGCGGCTGGGTACACCGCAGTCTACTGTCCACTCATGGAAAGTTTTCTAGATCAGCATGCGACTTTCCTTTCAGTGACCACTTAGGACAGGACTTGATAAACAAAGGCCTGTGGGCTGGATTCGGCCAGCTGCATGTTTTTCGTAAGACTAATGAGCTAAGAATGGTTTTTACGTTTTTACGTGACCACGTTTTAAATGGTAATAGAAGTGTCTGCATAATATCCTCAATACCACCTCTCAGCTCTCAAATCCTAAAATATTTACTATCTGATATTTTATAGAAGGAATCTGCTCTTCCTTAATTCTGGGACCCACACTCCATCCATTTTATGGCTCCGCTATCTTCAACAGGGGGCTTCCAGAGTTCATTTGTCAACCTATAGTCCACAGGATGGCACGCGGGAGGTTTTTATAAGCCAGGCCTGACATGCCACACATCATTGCTTTCCATGTTCTAGTAGCCAGAACTTTGTTTCTTGGCCACACTTAAGCTCAGGGGAGGCTGGGACATGTTGCTGAGCTGCCTTCAGGAAGCGAAAGAGGTGGATGGATGAACAGTTAGCTAGTTTCTGCCACAGCAGATTACTTAACTTCTCTGTGTCTGTTTTAACCTGTGTGACATGGGGTTAAAAAACAGGATTTTAAAGAAGATTGAATGAGTTTGGTACGTAAAGTGTTCAGAATAGCACCTGGAACATGGCAAGTGCTCTCCTGGCATTTACTATTATTTCTCTCTGCTTATAGAACAGACACCTAGATGTCCTCCTTGACACCGACTCTCCCTCATTGCCCCGTATTCAGTCACCATGTCCTATCAGTTGCACCCCCAACATCCCTCAGGGGTGCCCTCTCTAAATGTAGGTTTTATTATTATCCGGGTATGATGAGGCCAACAGATCAGGAGATGACTGTCATTGAAAAGGCAGTTTGTTATAGTTACAGATCCCAAGAGGAGAGGGCACACCATGCCACAGGGCCACACGGGAAGCACCGAGATTGGTCAGGAGGCTGAGCGAGTGATGGGGAACATAGGCAAGAGTCCCAATTGTGGTTTCTGTGGGAAGGAATGGGCAAGCCAGGGTAAGCAGGTTTAGGATTGACTAGTTTGAATAATTTCAGCAGGCTCAGGGGAATAGGGGCTGTTTCTACTGGGCCCTGGGATAATTAATGCAGGCGGACAGTGGCCTGGAGTATGGGAACTTGCAAAGGAAGCAGGTGGTGGAGTGGGTTCTGGATTGGCTGGTTTGCATATGAAAGGCATGCTGCAGGCCAGGGTCAGCTATTTCTAGAAATTAGCTAAGCCTGGGAGGGTCAGCATGGCCCCAGATGTGAGAATATAGCAGCAGGTTACAGAAACCAAACAGCCGTGGCTAACACAGCGACTCTCCGTCAGCGGGATTGCTTGCAGTGGCCTTCTACCTGCTCTTCTCCCACCTCCCTTCCCCTTGTGAATAAGCCTTCCAAATGCCAACAAGCACAGTGATCTTTTGGAAGCCTAAATCCAATTGTGTCCCCAGCCAGCTTCAAGCTATGCAGGAACTTCCCAATGCCCTTAAGAAAAAGATCAAAGTCCTTCGCATGGCGGCAGCGCCCTGGTGCGGAGGCCTGTCTCTGCCTGCTCTGTTCTTCCTGGGCCTCTGGGCTCCAGGCACACAGCACCCAGGGTCCTCCGATGTGCCCTGTTCTCCCTCTAGCTAGGCCTTTACATCAGCTCTGCCTTTTGCCCAAAAGGCTCTTTTTGCTCTGTGGCCTCTCCCCATTTACTGCTTAACATGTGATTCAGATTTTAGCCCAGATTCAAAACTTAGATTCTGACTTCCCACATTATGTGATTGATTGCTTGAGTGTGGTGTGGTAAAGTAGATACCTACCCACCTCTGGCTGGCTATGTGGGGTCAAATCCCAGCTTCATCACTTCTCACCTGTTTGGACTTGACTAAGTTATGTAAATCTCTCTAAAACTCAGTTTCCCTTTCCACAGCATGAGGATAACAGTAGCGACATTTTCTTGGATTTGTAGTTAGGATTAAATAAGACAATACATATTCAATGTTTAATAATTTCTAAAACTTAAATGTTGGATATTAATAATATTTCCTGTTAAGCCTCAGAATTCTTTGTAACCTGGAACTCTAGGCAGCTACTAGCAATGAGTCAGGATTCAAATTGAGAACATTTTCACATCTCCGATTAGGAGGAGGGTTTAATTATTATTAATCACTTCGGAAGGTTAATATAAGCTAATTAATGATTAAGATACTGTTATAGAAATGACATTTGCTCACCATGGAGATCAAAGCGATTTTTTTTTTGCATGTCTACAACAACGTATACCATCATCCTTTTTTATTAAATGAGAGTTCTACAAATTGCTCACATAATATAGAAAAGAAAATTAAAAATAAGAAATGTAAGGGTATCATTATTGACTTGCTTTTTCTCCCTTTCTGCAGATGAAATTTCATTTTGATCCTGGAATTCTATTTAAGTCTTATTTTATTAGAGCAAAAGAGTGTGGTATAATGAAC